>APFE031731575.1:51869-101404 GCA_000404065.3 Pinus taeda
TTGTTAAATAAATATATGATGTACCAAGGATATTATTTTATTATGGATTAGTTAGGCTTTGGTATGAATATTTTATTATATAATTTACCTAATCTAACTATTTTCTTAGAATAATAATAATTAAATATAACAAGAATATTATTATGGGTTTGACTTAGGTCATTAGGTCAAAATTAGTCGTTGGCAATATAGCCGTTGGAGTCTCTGCACATACTATTTAATAAGCTAAGCTAGATTGGATCTTCAACTTGTCCTGATGATGAACCACACTGGTTGGTTCGAAAAGCGTCGACAAAAGAATATTTATGTGATTTCGCCGAAAATTCTCCAAACAATGTTATGGATCAAAGAAGTCTAAATTCCTAAGTAAAAGTTTATTCATTATTTTATTAGTTTTCCCAAAATTTGAAGGGAGCCATTTGTAAGAGAAGAATATTTATGTGATTTCGCCGAAAATTCTCTAAACAATGTTATGGATCACAGAAGTCTAAATTCCTTACAAAAAGTTTAATCATTATTTTATTATTTTTCCCAAAATTTGAAGGGAGCCATTTGTAAGAGACACATACTGGGAGCACCGTACAACAACAAAATACTTTGGAGCAACAAAACTATTTAGAAGATCAGAAACTGAAAGTTATGGTAATTCACTCAAAACCATGCATATTAAAAAAAAAAAAAATTATTGTTGATTTTACTAGTAATTTTTTTTACGATTTCTGTTATGGTTTAATTAAAAGAGAGATCATTTCAAAGAGAGACATATTGGGAGCAATGTGGAACAAAAACATATTTTGGAACCATAGAAAGATCAAAATTTTAAAGGGATGGTGGTTCACTCAAAACATTGCTTATCATAAATTTTAAATTTTACTATTGATTTTACTCTTGATTGTCTTTACAATTTCTGTTAGATAATTCACATTTCAGAAAAAATAAACAAATTAAAACCCTATATAATAAAAATTTACTATTGGTTTTACTAGTAATTTTTTTTGTGATCTTTGTTCCTATTTAAATTTAATTAAAATTTAGAAAAATAACAAAAAAAAATTCATTTCTTACGTTAAACCCTTCCTTCTTCTTGCTTATGTGGCTGCAAAACTTCACTTTAGGGTTTAACTCCCTCTAGCACTTCACAATGAGGGCTTTTCATTTTAGGCATTTTAGATATAATGGGTTTTTGTACTTATGATTTATAGTGTGTTTGACATGTAAATTAGGGGGATCACTTATTGAAATAGAACCAAACCCTATCTGCCATGCCTGTTTAAAAAAAATGGTGTATGTTTCAGAGTGCGCTAATGTAATGTAATGTATAAGTGTGCCTTGCACAATACAATGCATCAGTGTATTACACCATGGTCGATTATGTCCAGTCTATTCATCGGTGGTCCCAATGTAATATAATGCACCGGTGTGCCTTTACCAAATAACACCATTCAGTCATTGCAGTGTGTTTCGTTACAAATCACACCGTCATAATTTAAAATTATTAAAAAAAGACAATTTTCACTAATGTTGTCGAACAATCAAATGTCCGATACGTTTAATTGCATAAATACGCTGATGTATTTATTCAAATAAACACACCGGTTAGCATATCTCTTTTTGGTGAAAATTATTTGATTATTGTATAAAATATATCTAATGGATTTTGTATTGAAGGTTAAAGGTTGTATAGTGATAAAAAATGTCTGAGAAGGTGTTAAGTAATAAAAAGACGGGTTGACACAATGATAAAACATTGAAAAAAATAGAAAAGGAAATTTCTTTGTAAATTCTTTACAAAATTAATATGTTTGAACTATATGTAATTTTAACTAATATTTATTGGTTAGTGTGTGTCATGCAAAACCACAAAATGAAGAATATTGATAAAATTATTTATAATCTAAGTGTAGAGGAGCATAAAAATCTCATAGAAAATTTGGAGAAGTATGAATAAAGTGAATGAAAAAATACTATTCAATACGAGTTTGTTTTTTTGAATTTTTATTAATAATAGACTTAAGAATATTAGATAACATATTTCAAACAATCTATTAACTCATATATATTTAATGTTCTACAAGAAGCAACAATGAAGGAAAAGATCAACATCATTGTAAGAAAAGAAATATTATAGAACATGTAAATGACGATGAATTTGTCCTTAGATCAATTGGAGTGGTGCTAGAGGTTAATGAAAGGGCGAGTTTTTTACAAAGCTATGAGGTATCTAGTGGAGAAAATGTATAAACATACATTCCACTAAGAATACAAAAATAAATTCACTATTTCAAAGGACGAAATTATATCTAAACTACACGAAGCGTTTCAAGAGAAATGGTCAATGAGTGATGTCAGGAGAATCATTCAAAAGGTAATATCCCTAATCAAAATGATTTTCTAGAATTATATGTATATGTTACTGCAAACCATTCATTAATTAATATTAATTTTATTATATTTAGTGTTAATATATCAATATAAAAATAACTTATACTTTTTCGAGGAATATTATGAAAATCCCAAATAATCAACAAGCTAATACGTGAAACATGCCAGTAGGAATGTCCAATACAATGTACAAGGATGTGGTCCAAGAAATGGGCATAATTGCGTCACAGGAAGAGTCATGTCAACAACAACGTGCTTCAAATGTATCTAGTCATGATTGACTTTATATATATATATATAAAATAATTTATCATTAAATCTTTATTTTCAAGTATTTTCTTCTAGAAAAGAAAAAAAAATGGAACTTATTTAGCACATAAAGCAGGAGGATAAGGAAGAAAAGAGTTGATATCAATTTCTTATGAGTAATTCTTAATATTTAGTTATAACAATTGAAGGTTTCTGTTGGACACCTAATCCTAAATGGGTTAGTGTGGAAGCTAAAGAGACTATGCAGTCCAAGGGACCTTGGGATGTGAATCCCAACGGTCACCACATGTACTATAAATGTGTATCATTTGTGAATAAAACTTGAATTGCATGCTTTATCTTTCCTATTGCTCTTGTTGTCCATGTGTGTTTAACATGGTATTAGAGCATGCGATTACTGGTCCTGCTCCAATTTGAGCCACTTGTTGTGTGGCCTCTTTGTGCATGTCAGTTCTGTATTCCTGCAGATAGAATTATTATTATTGTGCGCATCCCTATTTCATTTCATGCTACAAATTGTCTGGCTGATACGCACTTGCATGCTTGCCTATTCTGCCCATGCTCTGCATTTCTGTAGCCTGACACATCTGCCCTCTACGCTATAATCTGGGTAACGCCTGAGACTGCGCACTAACTGGTCTGAACGCTGCTCCTGTAGCGGCTCTTTGCATACAAAATGTCTTCTGTCCTGAAATAACCTGCCTCATAACACATCTGACATGTCTGACATACGTTAATTCTTTTGAATAGCGTTGGTTCATGATTGAAATGAAGAGGGAAACGTATGAGTCCGCGTGCTAGCCTGCCCGACATTATTTGCAGTAGCTCATTCCGAGTCTCGACGAATTTGAAGGTAGATTTTTATTTGTCATAGCTCTACACAAAATCATTGTGGATTTTTATTTGTCGTAGGGATCAATTTAGAAGGCTAAATCCCTTGGATATTGTTTTGACGAAGCTCTCTTTGATTCTGGATGTGTTCCCGAGATTGGAATCGCAGAAAATTAGAAGTCTGAGACTTACAGCCTTGAAGGAAATCAATTTTATCTGTTGAGAACCATGTTGTTGCTCCCAATGATCTAGGGCCTTAGGATGGTTCAAAAATCAGATGCCATTAATAAATATGTTAGCTGTCTCTGGCTGTGGAGGCTCGTCCAAGTACCTGAACACATCGCTTAAAACAAAGTAGCCCTTGTCCTGAGGAGCAAGGAAGAAAGACTATGTGAAATTCTGTTTTAGACTATCTTTTCCATTCAACGCACTCGTTACTAGTACAAGGACTCCCTGGTTGTAAGAATCCTGAGAGTCCACAGTCTTTATCTCTGTTGTATAGACAATATAGTCTAGTGAGATAATCTTATCATTTATAGCCACCATGGTTGTTGTACAGCTCATCTCTCCATTTGGTTCTGGGCGTCCAAGCTTGCTCGAATCCTGATAAAACCTGAATACCGTTTGGGGCGACTGGTGGAGAACATGGTAATATTGATGCACAAAGGCGTTTCCAACCACTAAGGCAGGAGGGACAAGAACAACTGCTGCAGGGCTCACTTGCTGGGTCGTCATGTTTCTGAACTGATCTGTTGAAGAAACAAGAGAAAAAAACCAAGCAAATGTTTGCCTTGGGTAAGTGAAACCAGTAGAGAGGCAAAATAAGGGGTGAGTATGCCGCCAAATTTTGTCGTGATATATATTAGAGCTGCAACAAATGGAGAGGAAGCAAAAGGTTTCTGATTCCACCGAATTTGAGATAATGACGTAAGTCAGTAGCATTGAAAATGAAGCTTCAAGATAATAGTTGGAACATTTGGTACGTTTAGTCTAGTATCCAGTGCTCAGATTTTATGTCGTGTGTGTATCCAGGAAAATCTTATCTATATGAAAAATTCCACCATACGGTTTTGTCTTTAGTGTTGGCGTGAATTTTAATTTTAGGTTTGAGGGTGTTCTTGGAATTCCGAAAGCAGATACTTTCAGACAAGATAATATTTGTGGGGATTTGATTTGGCCGAACGTTGATAGCAGACAAAAAGTGGAGGTTCTTTTAACTGCGTTCTCCATTGCTATGTTGCAGTTATGGAACACGATGGATATTATTGTTGTATTGAGCAGAGAAGGAGAATGGAACTGGCGAGCATTCTCGTGTCTCTGAGCTTTTCTCCTCTGCACGGGCAGCGGAAAAATCTCTGTTGAATCTGCCACGGATAAGCCCTGTGACGGTAGCAGAAAGTGGAGCGTCAATTGGCGGAAGAATTGGGCACCTGAGAGCCCCCTACTCTGGAGATCAACAGAATCACTGCCGGAGTATTTGAGAAAAAGAAATGTCATGGGCATATTTGATGTCGACACTCGTGCAATCACTCAGAGATTAACGAAGTTGAGAGGACTTTGCTTCTGACTCCGAAAGAGTCACTGCTAACTTTGCAATCTGTGTTTTCAAGAACTTGATGGCATTAACCATGCTAATCGAAAGAGGTCTGCATGTAATGAGAAATCAAATATAGCTATTAATTTTTGCAGTCAAGTCGCGTACAAAGCTTTGTTTCCGGTGGAGTAGTGTAGTCTTTAATAGCCTCTTGGAATGCAGAAAGCATGGCACTACCACTTTTATTTCAGTGCTTTCTCAGCTTATTGTAACAAATGAGACAACAAGCATGGGATCTCAAATATTGAAGTGAACTATTGTTTTCTTTGAAGAGAGTGGCAAGATCGGAGAACACTGATTCATACCCCAGTCAAGGCATATGAGCATTCTCGTCCTGTCCATGACAGTGTTATAGTTATTGAAGTTTGCAGTTGCTGTCTTTACATATACCATTTTGCATTGGGAATTTACTTTTTCAGTTTCTCTCCAACAGTTTAAGCTCACTATTTTTAGCCAAATTTTTAAGTGGTATATGTTGAAAGTTGGTCTTAGGGTTGCTCCAAATCCTACCATTAAGGCTTGATATTGTTTGTAGAAGAAGATATTGCATAATTGCTCACACTCTTTGCCCACTGCTAAGAAAATGGCTAAGCCTGAAAGAATAATAGAGTTATTGAGAACTCTAATCGTATTGACTGCTGACAGCACTATCATAATCAATAAAAAACTTATTGCTGACATTCAAAAATGTATACAAAATGCACAAGAAAAGATAGAGTTTTTGCAACTTGAATCACAACTACAGCAAGAAGAGCTACATCAAAATAGACACCATTCTGAACCTATTTTTGTTCAGAACATTGAGACAACCACCCATCAGCAGAATGTTACAGTTCATTCATATTTAGTACCAAACAAAGTAGCAAGGCTACATGCAGATGCAGAAGTTCAGTCTGCACTTCCCAAGCCCATCATCAGACCTTGGGAATGGCTTGTCCACAACAAGCACAGAACTGGTCTTGGATATGATAAGGACTTGTCCTTTCATATTCCAGAGTATGCCAAGCCCATTTAGTTTCACAGTGCTGGATTCATTCATGACAGTTCACCTGCTCCTCATGATAGTTCAGCTCTAGCTATTCCAGACTCTCCTCCTCTTCCACAGCAACAACAACAAAAACAGATCGTGAAATGCCAACACTGTGATCGAGTTGGCCATCTGAAAGATCATTGTTTTGATCTTCATCCATGTAAGCGCTGCCATAAAACCACCCTTTCTTCACACAGATGCTTCAGCAACAAACGTCCTGCAAGAACAAAGATTCATCTAGGATGGATCGCTTCTTGGAAATGGGCATCAACAACCAAGAAGATATTCCAAACACATGTCAGAACTTGCTCCAGAATATTGAACAGTCTTGCAGTTGAGTTTTCTCCATCATCTCACCTTGTATCTAACAGGGGGGGAAATGATGGTCATCTACAAGCTTCAAAGTCACATCAAGTGAGCCTGAGCCACAACCTGCCACACCAGTTTCAGAGTTGTAGCCAGAGACAAATATGCCCGTGAACGTGCCTTCATTTGGCGATCTAGGACACTTCCTCTAGCAGAAGACTTCAGCTTCCTTCCAGTTTTGGAAGAGTTCCAGGAACAAAATTGAGAACACTTCCTCTAGCAGAAGACACCATCTTCTTGCCAGTTTTGGAAGAGTTCTATGAATTGCATTAAGAATTCCAGAGTTGTTGGTCATCCTTAAACCATCACAGGTTGAGACTTCCCTTTTGAGGTTGAAGTTTTACCTTTTATGCGGGGTGAGACCTCCCTTTTATGGTTGAAGGTTTCCCTCTTTAAAACAATAAGATCACTTCCTCTAGCAGAAAACTTCAGTTTCTTGCTAGTTTTGGAAGAGTTCCGGGAACTGCACTAACCGTTCGAGTGTTGGTGGCCATCCTTAAAGCACCGCCCTATTATACCAACATTTCAGAGAGCACATTCAGCCTAGTGCTGCCATGCATATTTGCACATTTTGTATTACATCTCTCTTCTTGGACTCATACATAACCCTTCGGATTAAGGGGGGGAATGTTGGACACCTAATCCTAAATGGGTTAGTGTGGAAGCTAAAGAGACTAAGCAGTCCAAAGGGACCTTGGGACGTGAATCCCAACCGTCACCACATGTACTATAAATGTGTATCATTTGTGAATAAAAATTGAATTGCATGCTTTATCTTTCCTATTGCTCTTGCTGTCCATGTGTGTTTAACAGTTTCATTTTTGAATATTTACGTTGTAAGGCATTTCCCTTTAGGAAGAACTTTCCCAGCTGCCATGGTGTAACAATCTAGACCATTAGATGAAATATTAGACAATTGAAAAGTTTTACACAATACGATCAAATAACTACTAAATTGTTTTGCTGAATTGTTTCTTGAACCGTTTCTTGATACCCTCACATTGATTTTGTGACATCTCCACAGTTCTCAAGTGGATTGATTTTGTGACATCTCTACAGTTCTCCAACGGACGTCAACTGGAGCAGCGATGACAACAGGTGTTTCTTGAACCATTTCTTGATACCATCACATTGATTTTGTGTCATCTCCACAGTTCTTCGGCTGACATTAACTCAAGTAGAGACAACAACAGGAGCTATGACAACTTTGCGGTAGGGATGAGTGGCCCCCAATCGTCGAGCAATCCCCCACAAGTCCTACAATGATGCTCGCTAGGAATGGACACAAATTTCAAAATGATCCATACGTTCATGCCGACTCAGGATGGATCGTATGTTCCTGCCAACTCTGTACATGCATTTGGATGAGGCTCAGTTGTCATGTCTGGCCATGGAGTTTTTCCCAGGTGGGGACCTCTATGTTCTCAGGCGGTAACTATGAAAAAGATTCCGCGACAATGCTACCAGGTTCTATGCATCAAAACTCTAAAGCCACCTAATTAATCCTTGTAAGTTTTTGCACATACCAGTTCAATTAAGAAGACCAATGGAAAATGCTTAGAAAATTCATTTTTTTGGGTATTTCAATCTCCCGTGGCATTACCTTAGCCGTCACGGTTTTTTTAGTACGTAGAGGCGAATATATAGTGGGTATCAAAATGTGTTATCCTTACGGTGGCCTTGGCTACCGATAATCCTTTTTTTTTTGTGGAACTTTTTTTGATAGACCCAAGCTGCATCACTTACTAGTTAATGCCGAATTCACACAAATTGTAGCCCAAATAATACCAAATTCACATGAACCTTGATACCCAATTCACATAAACCTGCAGCCAAAGTAAAATGAAGTTATTCAAATTATCCAAGCTATGTCACGTTGTCCTTCTGCGGTTTCCCTTGCGACAGTTTCCCCTCTCGTGGGTTCATTCTCATAAACTACATATGATCGTTCCCTTGTACCACTCGCGTAATAACAGGAAAGTAACCTCGATTAACTTATTCAAAGGATTGAGATTAACTTATTCAAAGGATTGTGATTGCCATGTTTTTTTAATATTTTTAGCACGTTGAATGTAACATGTTGAATGCAACTCTATCTCAAAAAAATGAAAAAAATAATAATATATGTAGTAAAAACAAATAACTTATTTAATAGTTCTAGATTTGCAAATCTCTACAATTTACCATAACAAAGTTATTTAATTCAAAAATATTGCAAAAATATTTCTATAATATAGTTCTAGAATTACAAATGTTTTATGATTAATTCCACAATTTACCATAAAAAAAATTATTTACTGTAAAAATATTGCAAGAATATTTCTATAATCAAGTTTGTGATAGAGTGAGAAGCTTGAATATCGTTTGGCTGCTTGGATATCACTCGCTAATGTATTGTATTATCGACATTGTCCATTCATCAAGGTAACTAAAAATTTCTTTATTTCATTTTAGAATTATTTTTAAATTGGAGAAGAAGTTTATATAAATTGCTCATTTTATATAATATTGAATAATGGGAGATTGTAAATATTATAAAATTAAATAAAATTAAATGTGGCTAACCATTTAAATACTAGTAAATTATTTCTATGAAACTTTATCCATATTCATTGCCACTAATCTATTCTTTATATTTGTATGTCATCAACATATGTTTCATGTTTGTATTACACAAATATAAAAAACTTATTTTGATCAAGGAAACTAAAAATTTCTTTATTTTATTTTAAAATTATTTTTATATTGAAGAGGTTGTTATATAAATTGCTCATTTTATATAATATTGAATAATGGTAGATTGTAAATATTATAAAATTATATGGAAGTTTATATTTTATTTTAGACACAAGTTTTGTAGAGGAAACAAAGCTGATATAAAGGATGGTGTCTATTTGATTTTCTTGCTTCATCTTTGGTTTGATTAACTTATTCAAAGGATTGTGATTGACATGTTTTTTTTACTACCAGAGTCCTATAGAATTGAGAATCTATCTTTTCAGCTCCATGTTGTACAGAAAAATTTTCATTTGTATTCATGGGTGTGCTCATGGGTTTACAATTTCCCATTTTCCATTTTTTAAGAAGATTTGAAACATATTTTTCTTGTGAAATAAAAATTCCATCATTCATTTGTGTCACTTCTATGCCAAGAAAATAATGGAGCAAACCCAAATCACTCATTTCAAATTTAGTCATCATAGCGTGTCTGAACTTTTCCACTAAAAAATCACTTGATGATGTGTATATCAAGTAATTTACATATAAGCACAACATTATTATATCATTACAATTTGAATTGATATATAATGTGTGTTCATTTTCACTTCTATTAAACCATCTTTTTCAAAAAATAAGTGTCAATTCTATTGTACCATGCTCTTGGAGCTTGTTTAAGCCCAAAAAGAGTCTTTTTCAGTTTGTAGACTTTGTGTCCATTTCCTGCTTCTTCATATCCTTAGGGCTGGTGAACATATACATCTTACTTCAACTCACCATTTAGAAAGTATGATTTATCATCAAATTGATAAACTAACCATTTATATTGTGTTGTTAATGCCAAAATAGTTCTAATTGTATCAAATCTTGCAACAGGAGCATATGTTTCATTGTATTCAATACCTGGTTGTTGAGAATATCCCTTTGCTACTAACCTTTCTTTGTGCATTTGCATTGATCCATTAGCTCCATACTTGGTTTTATACAACCATTTCACCCCAATGACTTCTTCTTCAGTAGGAGGATCCACAAGCTCCCATGTTTCATTCTTTTTAATTGTTGCCATCTCTTCATCCATTACTTTGCACCAAACTAACTCTTTCACTGCACCTCCAAAACATATTAGCTCTGCTTCAATCTGATACATCAATGAATAATTAATATAACCATAAATTTCATTTAAAGATTTTGTCCTTTTAAGAGGAGGACTTGGACTTGAAAGAGGGCTTGAAGTAGTAGAAGATGATGGGGTGTATGTTGCCTCTAAAGTATTTTGATTACTGGATGGATTTTTAGAAACAAAAGATTCATCTTCTTGTACAATAATACTTGGAGTTTGTTGATGCACATCATGATTCCAGTGCCATTCTTCTTTCTCATAAAATAACACATCACAACTAATAATTTATTTTTCATTTTCTCGATCGTACAATCTATAACCTTTGGTTTCCTCGCAATATACAATAAATATGCATTTTACACTTTTAATACCAAGCTTTCTTCTGTTTTCAGTAGGAACATGAGCATAGGAAATGCAACCAAAGACTCTTAAATTAGAAATATTGTGTTTTCTTCCACACCATGCTTCATAAGGGGTAATATTTTTCACAGGCATCTATTAAGCAAATAAACAGATGTAGCTACACTTTCAGCCCAAAAAATGTTTGGAAGGTTTTTACCTTTCATCATGCTCCTAGCCATCTCAAAAATGGTTCTATTCTTACGTTCAGCAATGCCATTCTATTGGGGAGTATAACTAGCTATCAATTTCCTTTGAATGCCATTCATTTTACAATAAGAATCAATCTTATTAGAAGTGAATTCTCCCCCTCTATCTATGGGTAATGTCTTTAGACAATAACCACTTTGCTTTTCTACAAGAGCTTTGAATTGTTGAAATATGACAAATGAGTGAGATTTTTCTTTACTGAAATATACCCATGTTCTTCTACTAAAATCATCCACAAAAATAATGAAATACTTATTTTTGTTGAGAGACAAGGTTTGCATAGGACCACATATATCTGCATGCACTAGTTCCAATGGTTTACTTGCTCTCCATGATTTTCCTACGGGAAATGAATCTCTATGTTGCTTACCAAGAATACACCGTTCAGAGACTTTATAAGTAGAACCAATAAGTGGTAACCTTTTGACCATTTTCTTGTTATATAACAATTTCAAGCCTTTCATATTCAAATGTCCATACTTTATGTGCCATAGCTAGGAAATATCATCATAAGCAACATTTAATGTTTTACTTGCTTCACAAGGGAGATTGAAAAAAAAAAATTGTTTTGTAGCATATTAGTCTTAGCGATAATTTTACTGTGATCATTTTTATCATAGATTATGCATTGCTTGTCCTTGAAAACAAGTAAATATCCCTTTTCACGGAGCTACCCCACACTCAACAAATTATGTGCTAGACAAGGAACATATAAAACATCATTAATGTGTTTTGGTTTTCCTTGCTTTGTCTTCACAACAGTTGTTCCCTTACCTTTAGCTTCAACTAGCTTGTCATCTCCCAATAGTACATCATATTTTGTAGATTCATCTATCTTCACAAAGGCATCTTTGTTTCGTGTCATATGATTTCTCCAACCACTATCCATAAGCCACACTTCTTTGGAAACATTATTAGTTGAATCCGAAGCCAAGAATAAAGTGCCAACCTCTTATTTTTCTTCAGAAAAATTAGCTGCTTGTGTTTGTTTTTTCCAACAATTTCTTTCATACTCGCCAAATCTTTTACAATAAAAGCACTTATCTAGGGATTTATTAAATATTTACCTCCATCAATGTCATCATTACCTCTTCTTTTGTTGTATGCAAAAAAAATCTTCCTCGACCTCTGCCTCCAATGTATGTTTGCCCTCTTCCTCTTCCAAAAGTGTTATAGCCTTCCTCATGAGAGGAACTACTTTTGTCTTTGAAAATATTTCCTCTTGCTTGAAAATCTTGCTCAATAGATTTTTCAAAAGATCTATTGATTCTTTGCTCATGAGATTGAAGGGACTCCATTAGCTCATTCATAGACAATGAGTTAGATCCTTAGACTCCCCAATAGCAACAACAACCCCATCAAATTTTGAAGGCAAATTTCTTAAAATCTTCTCAACAATTTTTTGATCTTTTAAATCTTCTCCATAAGACATAATTTCATTCACTATACCCATAACTCTAGTGAGAAAATCTTGAATAGCTTGAGATCTTTGCCTGCACAAAGTTTCAAATTCTCTTCTTAAGGACTGCAACTTAACAATTTCTACATTATGAGTTCCTTGAAATGCTTGCTCCAAAGTATACCATGCCTCCTTTTATTTTGTTTCTTCAGCTAGTCTTGGAAAAATATAATCTGCTTCCTCGATTAGGAAGAGAACCTTTGAATCTTTCTTACCATTTTCCATTAGCTGGTTTCTTTGGTTTTGACTCCAATGGGGAAGTGTTTGAACATCTGGTTCTATATATCCATTCTCTAGGAAATCCCATATATCTTGTGAGAGAAACAATGTTTTCATCTTAATGCTCCAAAAACCAAAGTTCTCACCTTTAAACAATTGTATTTGTGGCTGATAAATATTCATATTGTTGGTCATTGCTGCTAACTTGGTGAGCACTCCCACCAATAACTTGAATCTGCACGGGCTTCACAAAATGATGAAAACTCTTGCCAATGGCTATCACTAACTTTTGAAACCTCCTACCAACAACACACACTTTACATATAAATCAACTCTCTTAACCTACCTCTGAAACCATGTTAAAACTACTAAGAACGTACACATGAAAGCATAAACAAAACTAATCAACAAAAATAAGAGAAGTCTCATTCTCAATCCATGAGCTGAACTCTCATTGGAAATTCATATATGCATAGGATCAATGAATACATTATTATATATCGGACATATTTCTAATTCAATTATCAATTATCTTGCTAATGATTATCTTACTAATTTACTATTCCTAATAATTTGCTGAATGATAAACTAATCTATAAATTTACTGCCTTAAAAAGACAAAATTTAGTAGTTAATTTGTCAGAGATTAAATAACTTATTTTAAACATTATCCTCAACATATTAATACCCAGTTATTCCAAAGCCAAATGAAATTATTCCAATTATGCAAGCTATGCCACGCTGTACTTGTGAGGTTTCTCTTGAGGCAGTTTCCCCTCTTGTGGGTTCGTTCTCATAAACTATATATGACCGTTCCCTACCGTTCCCTTCTACCACTGGCATAATAACAGGAAAGTAGCGCAGATTAACTTATTGAAAGGATTGGGATTACCTTATTCAAAGGATCGTGATTGAATTTTTTTTTACTATTCCTAGAACGTTCAAGGTAACATGGTGAATGCAATTCTATCTTAAAAAAATATGTAGTAAAAAAAAAAGAAAAAAATTAATAAATTTAAATTTGCAAATTTTGTACAATTTATCCTAATAAATTTATTTATTTTAAAAATATTGCAATTATTTTTCTATAATATAATTCTAAAATTACAAATCTTTTATGATTAATTCCTCAATTTAACCTAACAAAATTATTTACTATAAAATATTGCAAGAATATATCTATAATCAACTCCTTGATACATGCAGAAGCTTGCATATTGCTCCCTAATATATTATCAACATTGTCCATTAATCAAGGTAGCTAAAAATTTCTTTATTTCATTTTAGAATTATTTTAGAAGTTTATATAAATTGATCATTTTATATAATCTTAAATAAAGATGGTATATTGTAAATATTGATGATGATGATGGTTAATGTCCATTCACACTAAACTTTGGTGTATGGACCTAAAGAAACAAATTATTTAGTTGGTTTTAAGATTTTATTCCTATGGTCAACAAGCTTGGAGAGAAACCTCAAGAGCTCACTGTAATTTTGACAGGTAAAAGGCAACAAATATTTTGAAACTAAGATTTAATGTGGTTGTACCACGGGCACTCTAAGAGGAAGTGATTTTCATCATCACAGAGATGGCAGAACCTTTCCATCCACGGTGTTTTAGGAACATCGAATGAAGCTTTTCACTATGAAGCTCATGAGAGTTAGTTGCTTGGCTATATTATAAAATTAAAAAAATGTAAATGTGGTTAACCATTTAAATATGAGTAAATTATTTCTATGAAACTTTATCCATATTCAATGACATTAATTTATGTTTTATATTTGTAAGTCATCAACATATGTTTCATGTTTGTATTTCACAAATATAAAAAACTAAATTTGATTTAAAAATTTCTTTATTTTATTTTAGAATTATTTTTAAATTGGAGAGGTTGTTTATATAAATTGCTCATTTAATATAAGATTGAATAATGGTAGAATGTAAATATTATAAAATTATATGGACATTTATATATTTTATTTTAGGCACAAGTTTTGTAGAGGAAACAAAGCTTATATAAAATCCAAATTTATAAAAAGTTTGCATAGGAATACAAGTAGAAGAAACAAAGTTTATATAAAGGATGGTGTCTATTTGGTTTTCTTGCTTTATCTTTGGTTTGGATTAAGTTATTCAAAGGCTTATGATTGACATGTTTTTTATTATTTTGAGCATGTTGAATGCAAATCTAACTGAAAAAAGGATGCAAATTTAACTAAAAAAAGATAATAAATGTAGCAAAAACAAATAACTTATTTAATATTTCCATAATTGCAAATATGAACTATTCAATTAGATCTCCCTTCACCCACCTCCTAGAGTTAGACTCCCTCAAAAGACCTTAACTATTGTTCTTTCATACATGTAGCAGAAACAAATAACTCATTTAATAGTTCCAGAATTGCAAATCTAAACTATTCAATTAGATCTCCTTTCACTACTTCACCCACCTCCTAGACTTAGACTCCTCTAACTTAACAAACCTTAACTATTGTTTTCTCCCACAGTCAAACCCACTCAACTTCCTACCCTATTTACAAAACCTTAACAAATATTATACCATATAAACCACTCAAATTAATTCAATTTACAATCTTTATTAAACTAAATTAAAAATATATCAATTTTCAACATCACTTGTATATTTATCATAAATATATATAATTAATTCACTTTTATATTTTATATTTCACTATAAATACAAACAAAATTACGATAATAATCATGGTTTTTTAAGTATATCAAAATGTGTTATCCTCAGGGTGGCCCTCGGTATGGGCACTAGGCCTTTGTTTTCTGTGAAAAGTTATTGGATAGAACCAAGCCACACCCCTGGCCAGTTAATACCCAATTCACACAAACCTGCAGCACAGTTAATACCCAATTCACATAAACCTGCAGCCAAAGCCAAAGCCAAATGAAGTTATCCAAATTATGCAAGCTGTGTCAGGCTGTGCTTCTGAGGTTTCTCTCGCGGCAGTTTCCCCCTCTTGTGGGTGCGTTCTCATAAACTATATATGACCGTTCCCTTGTAGCACTGGCATAATGACAGGAAAGTAACCCCCGATTAACTTATTCAAAGGATTGGGATTAACTTATTGTGGTTGACATGTTTTTTTATTATTCTGACCACGTTGTGCGCAACAAAATGAAAAAAAAAAATCATATATAGAGTAAAAACAAATAATTGATTTAATAGTTTTAGATTTGCAAATTTTCTATAATTTTTTAACTGAAAAAAAATGAAAAAAGATAATATATGTGCTAAAAACAAATAACTTATTTAATAATTTTAGATTTGCAAATATTCTGCAATTTACCATAACAACGTCATTTACTTTAAAAATATTGCAAAAATATTTCTATAATATGGTTCTAAAATTAGAAATCTTTTAGGATTAATTCCACAATATGCCACAACAAGATTATTTACTCTAAAATTATTGCAAGAATATTTCTGTAATCACGTCGGAGAAGCTTGAATATCGCTGGTTGCTTATCGCTGGCTAATGTATTATCAGCAGTGTCCATTCATCAAGTAACTAAAAATTTCTTTATTTTATTTTACAATTATTTTTAAATTGGAAAAGAAGTTATATAAATTGTCAATTTTTTATAATATTAAATAATGATAGGTCGTAAATATTATAAAATTAAATAAAAGTAAATGTAGTTAATCAGTGAAATACTAGTAGATTATTTTTATATTTGATGCCATTAATCAATATTTTATATTTGCATGTTATGTTTCATATTTGTATTCACAAACATCAAAAACTGAGTTTGATTAAAGTAATTAAAAATTTGTTTATTTTAAGTTAGAATTATTTTTAATGGGGAGGTTGTTTATATAAATCTTTCATTAATGATAAATTGTAAATATTATAAAATTATATGGACATTTATATATTTTATTTTAGACACAAGTTATGTAGAGGAAACAAAGCTTATATAAAATCCAAATTTATAAAATGTTTGCTAGAGGAAACAAAGCTTATATAAAGGATAGTGTTTATTTGGTTTTCTTGCTTCATAATTGGATTGGATTAACTTATTCAAAGGATTGTGATTGACATGTATTTTACTATTTTGAGCATGTTGAATGCAACTCTAATTGGAAAAAAAGGATAATGCATATAGAAAAAACAAATAACTTATTTGATAGTTCTAGAATTGCAAATCTGAACTATTTAATTAGATCTCCTTTCACTCCTTCACCAACCTCCTAGACTTAGACTCCTCTAACTCAAGAGACCTTAACTATTGTTTTTCATACATGTAGCAAAAACAAATAACTTATTTAATAGTTCTAGAATCACAAAACTATTCAATTAGATCTCCCTTCACTCCACCCACCTTAGACTCGTCTAGATCAAGAAACCTTAACAATTGTTTTTTCCTAGAGCCAAACCCACTCAACTTCCTACCCCATTTACAAAACCTTAACAAATATTATGCCATATGAACCACTCATATTAATTTAATTTACAATCTTTATTAAAATAAAATAAAAATATGTCAATTTTCAACATTCACTTATTATATTTGATAATAAATATATATAATTATTCACTTTTTATATTTTATTTTTTTTACTATAAATACAAACAAAATTACAATTTATAAATATTATAAAATGATAGTTTCAATAAAACATATATCAATTCTCCATCATTCACTTGTATAATTAACTATATATATATAAATACTATTCTACATTCATAAATTATTATAAAAATAATTAATTTCTAATTTCTTTGTGGATTAATATATCCTTATTATTATATTATATTTGAGAATTCATTTATATTTAATTTTGGAGAATATTGAAAATAGTTTTATTTTATATTTAATTTTGAATTATATATATGAGTTGAATTTATATTTATTTTTGAATTAAATCGAAAAAAAAGAAAAAGAAAAGATAGTACATGTAGCAAAAACAATAACTTATTTAATAGTTTTAGAATTGAAAAAACTGAACTATTCAATTAGATCTCCCTTCACTCTTTCACCCACGTCTTAGACTTAGACTCCTCTAGCTCAAGAGAACTTAACTATTGTTTTTTCTCACAGTCAAACCCACTCAACTTCATGCTCCTTTACAAAACCTTCACAAATATTATGCCACATGAATCACTCATATTAGTTCAATTTACAATCATTATTAAACTAAAAATATATCAATTTTCAACATTCACTTATATATTTGATCATAAATATATATAATTAATTCACTTTTATTTTTTTATATTTCACTATAAATACAAACAATATTACAATTTATAAATATTATAAAATGATAGTTTCAATAAAACATATATCAATTTCCATTATTCACTTGTATAATTAACTATAAATATAACACACTCTTCTAATTCATAAATATTATAAAATAATAATTTCTAATTTCTTCATAGATTAACATATTTATATTATATTATACTATATTTTGAAATTCATTTATATTTAATTTTAGATAACATTGAAAAATGTTTTATTTTATATTTAACTTTTGAACTATATGAGTTGAATTTGTATTTACTTTTTAATTAAATTGAAATTATAGAATATTAAATTACAATATGTTTTTATTATAATTAATTTTTAATTTTTTTTTTTTTAATTTATTATACACGTGTGGTAAGTGTAAGAGGGTTTTTGATATTAAAGAAAATCATTAAATAACTTTAAAATGATACATTCTAACTCGAAAAATATTGCAAAAATATTTCTATAATCGACTCCCTTGTTTAGGTATTATCGGCAATGTTTATTCATCTCCATATTTAAAAAAGTAATCAGCAGTTCCATTCATCTTCATATTTAAAAATGTAATCCGCGATGTCCATTCATCTCCATATTTCAAAATTTATCTCCATATTTAAAAAAGAAAAGGCCAGGATTGTTGGGTAACGTTTTAAATAGAAGTAAATGTGGTTAATCATTTAAATAGAAGTAAATGTGACTAATCATATAAATAAGAGTAAATTATTTTTATGAAATTTTATTGATATTGAATGCCATTAATATATGTTTTATATTTGTATATCATTAACCTATGTTTCATGTTTGTATTTTATAAATATAAAAAACTTTTTGGTAAGTAACTAATATTTTAGAATTATTTTTAAATTGGAGAGATTGTTTACATAAATTGAATAATGGTAAATTGTAAATATTATAAAACTATATAGACATTTATATTCTATTTTAGAGACAAGTTTTGTAGAGGAAACAAAGCTTATATAAAATCCAAATTTATAAAAAGTTCGCACACAAATACAAGTAGAGGAAACAAAGTTGATATAAAGGATGATGTATATTTGGTTTCCTTGCTTCATCTTCGGTTTGGATTAAGTTATTCAAAGGATTGTGATTAACATGTTGAACTTAATGATCTTAAGAATGAAATCATATCATCTAAAGTGAAGTTCGAAGCTAAGCTTAATGATCTTAAGGATGAAATCCTATCATCTAAAATGAAGTTCTATGCAAAGGAAAAACAAATGTGGAAAAATGGTATAAATGTAGAATTATATGATGGAATCATAATTTCCATATTGGGTGTAACTATCTCTTGATTGATTGACATTTATAATGAAATTCAAAAAAATGTACAATAATCACTATATATAGTAAATGATTATACATAAATGATTATATGTTAAATGATTATAAATGTAAAATTATAAAATGTACAACAATCGCTAGTATATAGTAAATGATTATACATCAATCACTATATATTAAATGATTATACATGTAAAATTATATGATGGAATCATAATTTCCATATTGGTTGTAACTATCCATCCATATTGGTCGTAACTATCTCTAGATTGATTGATATTTATAATGAAATTCAGAAAAATTTACAACAATCATTTAATATAGTAAATGATTATACAACAATCACTATATATTAAATGATTTTCATTGACATCATGGAAGAGTAACAATTTAATGCTACTATTACTTACACTTCTTAGGCTACTGCCTTACAAGATTTTCTTTGCAAGGTGCAATTGCTAGTTTAAGTTCTTTTACAACAACCATCCTTGAATGTCTTCAAATAGGTGTTAACATACAAGGAAGAGCCATCAAAAGAATTGACTGACATTGGGTTAAATATGGGTTGTGAGTATATGTTGGCATAAAAAAACTAATTGTTGAATTTCTAAATATCTATGTTGTTTTACTTCTCCAAGTTTATAATTAATATAACAAAAAATTCCTTTATATTAAATCAATGATTTATAATAGGCTTTAATACATGTAGGAAATAAAGTATGGAACTACGCCATCAAGAGACTTGTTGCAACAAGACATGAGACTTAGTTTTGAAACCATGTACATAGTTTCTCACTAATGTAGATACACTCATTAAATTTTATTTTTATGTTTTCATATGGAACAAGAACAATAAGACGAAAAAAATCGATGCAATGAACAAAAAAATCTTCCAAATAACCCAATTCATGGAAGTAGCTCAAGCACCGACGATATTTACAATGAAGAATGATGATCTATTTGGATATCAATGCAACATGTTTAGACATTTTTTTTCATGCAATGGACATAGTATCCCAATTAAAAGGAAAGGGGTTACCAATAACAATCCCATTTTTTATGAAAAAGAGCCTCTTATTGATATATAATAAAATACATTTTAATTAATTATATTGAGTTATCTAATGTCGATGTGAAATGTTGCACTACTGATTAAATATATGGATGATTAAATATTATAATGAAGATATGAAAATTTTGACAATATAACAAATAAATACAAACATAATATATAAATTCACTAATCAAATTTTAATTTATATGAATATTGTTATAAGCTATATGTCAATTTTTCAATGAATAACGAATTTAAAAAATCACAATAATTGCGTTTGATGTTTCCAAAAAAGAGAAAATCTCATACAGAAACTAATCCATTATAACATAAACATGAATTGGTGTGTTATGTTATATAAAATCACCGTGATGACATCTTTCTTGTATGACTGTGCCTTTTTAGAAAATGACAACATCAAGGTGTTTAGTTCATCAAGTACCTGGATTGTTTGCAATTAACACCTCGGTGCATTGTAATTCTTAACGCACTAGTTCTTTCATAAAACTAATGTCCGAGTCCTATAAAATATTATTTCCAGCCCCAATGCATTATTAAAATCCACAACACCGATCCTTTTATATACTTATCACATTGGTGCGTTTATACAAACAATACACATTGGTGCCTCAAGTTTGAATAAAAGCATCGGGTCTATAATATATTTTTTGCGTGCCACGGTGTCGTTCCTTAAAATAATTCCCTGGGCCATTTTTTGATATATATGCATCGGGGAAGTGTATATTTCAGGCACCAATATTATTTTCATTCAACACCTAGGTTATTTTAGTTATGTATGCAGATCGTGTGATTTTTATATATGCAGTGCATTAGTGCTACTTGTTCCATGGGACATATAAAAAAAAAAGCATCGGCTAAAACCTTCGGTCGCCTAGGTTTTTTCAGATGTGATGAAGTTATACTATAATCTCTTCTAAAACATATGTTATCACAAACAGATGTCTTAGCGGAAGTTTTTCTAACAATCTTATAACACTAAGAACCTCCATTATAACCTCCACTATAAGGTATTTTCCTTGTAGAGACATTACGAGGGACAACGACTTTGAAGCCTCAATTGTGACAAAATGAGTGTAAGCTTAAATTATTCTCAATAATAGAACAATGAAAGATGATAATCCATAGTTTAAAAATTTATGGGAAACCAGATTAGAGTTGCACACCACATTAAACCCATTCAAGGTCTCTGTAAAACAAACAATTAATTACAAGTGAAAACGAAAATATTGAGGGTTACCAGGTAATTTATCATTGGACCACCATCTCCCTGTTATCAACTATAGTTTAAAATGAAAAGCTTAACTGTAAAAGATCCAAAATAGTTGAAAAAGAAAAGGAAACTTTAGATACAAAGACTCCTCTGAAGCTTGAGAAGGGTGAAAACTAGAACAAAACTTAAAATGAAATGAGAATGATATGGGGGTTAAAACACTTAGAGATGATACAACTCAATGAAATGTATGGGAAAATCCATAGAGACCACAAAAATATCTCGAGTGTTGAGAAGAATGTTGACAACCAAGGAATCCAAAAGGAAGAAATGACACTAAGGTAGGGATAGTTTATCTATCAAAATGAAACCTTAATCCATATACTCCATTGGATTTCTAAAGTGTGATCTCAAATCTAGGAATTATATACCACATGGTAACCATGAACTAGTAATGGTCCATCCCGTCTTATAACACCTTGTGGCATGGTCTCTTGCTTCATACCAAATCACTTATAAATCTCATATCAATCACCATATGTAAACTCAATTGATTAACATCATATGTCAAGATCCAAGGGTGGAGTATAGTGAATTACCTTTAACAAAAAATAACATTTGAAAAAAGGTTGAGGGCTTGGACACCTCGACCAAAACATGAAATAGAGCTATAAAAATATGGAGTTGATAATATTTTCTAAGATTATTGTTTTAGCTTCGTGCAAAAATACAAAAATCTATGGGTATAGATAATGGGTGGATATAATAATTAATGTATTCCTCGTATGCATATTAACGCTTATTAATAATGTGTTTAGTGATCCAGGTCCGGGTGTGACCAAGGACCCTTCCAAGACCTTTTACTTTCGTGATTTGTTAAATTGCATTTTTAAAAGAACATAAATGAATACATCTGCATGTTAAAAATAAGAGGAACATGACAATCATCAGCACATGAAAACATAAGCTGTTGATAACAGAGTTCGTCTAGGAGGGACTACGTCTCTGGGCCCTGGTGTCAAGATGGTGTAGGCCGCTACATTATGTGTTGTCAATAGTGATGATGTACATAAGGGTTGATGTCGCTATCATACAAGTAAAATGCCCTCACAAAGGAGTGGCTCCAAGAGATGTTCCACTATTGGAACTATCAGTCAAAAATGACTCCTATCAGTATGACATAAAACTCATGCATGATGAAAATGAGCATCCCGCCAACATGGCATAAAAGGGATCTCAATGCAGACATACATGACGACTACATGAGTATCCCATCAACATGACGACAAAGGGATCTGAAATAAAACATGAGAAATTATGACAACAGTTACATCCCACAAATGATTCCGCATCACATCAAGTAGGAATCATGAAAACAAGTAAGAGACAAGATCCCACATCAAACATCAAACAGGGATCTATGCAACACAATGCATAGAAAAAGAAGTACATGAACACACTGCATATAACTCACATCCAGGGGCCATCTGAATAAGAAGATGTCAAACTGTTGACCCTGGTCGTACCATCAATCTCGTGGCATCAAATCTCATGGAAATGGATGCTTGTACATGAATGCTAACACTTGCACTCCACTTAGAAAGGTGGCCGAAAAATGAAATGGGAAAATGGAAAATATGAACACACCATCATATTTGTGGCATCAAATAATGCAAAATCGACTACCAAATTTTTGAATTTTGAGAAAATGAAAATTTGGGGCTCAAGGAATCTTTTAGATTCCCCCTAGATTCCTCAAAGATTCCCTCCTCGAAGTCCTCTACAAATATGTTGCTCAGACTGTGCATACTTCCTTTTCTCGGTGCGTGCCCTACTTGGACTAGGTGGCCTGGGCAGATTTGGTGGACGTGGACTTGGCTTTAAGCTTTATTCTTTTGATGAATGGTTCGTATAGCCATTGTCTGTAATGTATGATCTTCGAATGGTGAATCAATGTAATGCTTCGTCATTCCTTGCACTAGGAAGCGTAAGCCCCTCCGAGACCTTCCATCCCCTCGAGGTAGGAACCTGCTCTGTTCCGAAGAGTTTAGTGTTGTGGGAACCTTGTGTTTCATATATGTAAGCAAGGTGCGAAGCCGCCAGAGAATAAATAAGGAGGGGCAAGGAGCGAAGCCGCTTGCTCGACCAAAAAGAGAGCAAGGTTTATGTTTTCTTTTTTGGGGGTATGTTGTGTTATTGGGGGTACGGTGAACGGGGTAAGGTGTTTGAACGGTGGCCTTCTCCTCTCGGCTGGTGATGTGTCCCTTATCTCCTTTCTCTCACCGTCTGGTGAATTGGTGCACCTCACACTAGGACTACATAACGACCTCTCTCCAAGAGACTAACTACGCCATTGGTTTCGTGTCATTGAGAGGTGTAAGATCGACATAAAATTTTTCTAATTTGGACATTGCAAAAATGTCACCCTCTTGAGAATTTTTCCCAATCATGGTTCCACCTGCAATAAATTAATTAAAAAATTTGTCTCGATTTCTGTGCCCACTTCTGGTTCCTCCATGCCTTCGGTGCACTGAATGAATGATAGGTTTATATAAATGCTATGGGCAGAGTTTTTCAAAAAGCCCATTTGGCATTGTGGTTAAAAATCTTGAATTTAAATGAGGAGGTTGGGTGGTCAAACCCCGACCCCTCCATATTTACCAATCTTTCCTTCTTTTTTTAAAACTGTATTTATTTGTTTTGGGGGTCAAATCCACATTTGGCGACTCACCCCTTAATTCCACCACCTCATATATTAAAATTGGGGCACGTTTTGTTGATGTACATTTTAGGTTTGGTGTTTGGTGGTTGGAGCATGACATGGGAGCGCTGCATGGTGGCGGGCCAGCCCACATGGCTGGTGCGACTAAATACCCAATGACCCCACATTATATGCGTATGCTATGTTATATATAGAAGTGGGTTGTTGGGGGGTGGTGGGGTTGGTGGCTTGCCAACCCAAAAATATTTATATTTATTTTTTATCTTTTTATAATATATAAAATAATGGGGCATTTTGAAACCTCAGAAAATTGATTGAAGGATTCAATTTATCCATTCGATAATTTCACCTAGAATCTGACACATGTTGGATGGAATCCTGCCTAGTCACCCAAGTCAACCTTGAACTTTGACTACCTCTAACTTTCACATGCGAGCTTGGATGGACGAACCATTCGAACCGTTGCAATCACAACGATGAGATCTACGCTTTGGTCTTAGTTCCATAAAATTATGATCACTTTGACTTTGTTACCCTTTCTGAGTCCTCTGGGACTTCTGCCTCTATCTGGAGCCACCTAGACCAATCCTCCCCACTGAGGAGATTTTGGTCCTCCAAAACCATGAAAAATAATCTACAACTCCTCTGTACCTTGCCTGCATCACAAGTGTCTTGAAAAGGTCTCTCTTCCATCTCCTTCACCTTTGTTCCTCGGAGCCTTAAGCGATGAGCTGACACCTGCAACCTCTACAACTTGTAGTACATTGTTTTTACAAATTACATGCTTGACTTTCATGACCAACTAATCGCCCAAGCATCCCACAGTTGCCACGAGTTTATAACACATACTCGGTGGTCAAGTTTACATCAAAATGGAAACAATACCCTAGCTATGAAAAAAGGCCAACATATCATTGTTGCTTCAACAAGTGATGGAAAACTCATCATCACTGCAACACATGATTTACAACAAGACGATCAAACACTATTTTTTTTTGACAAGTGATGGAAACATGACATCACCTTCACAGTTTATCATGCAACTCAAAATAACACTAGACATGATTGCTATTAAACAATTGATGGAAAACAAATCATCACTTTTACATTTTAAAATGCAACAAATGATTCACAAAATCATGAGCATGACAAGCTAACATATGTTGAAACCATTTTTCACTTATCATTGTGAATGGGTAATCCCCCTCTGCTGGTTTTGATTGTCAAACAATTGTTTCACCTGGTTCATGCATCGACGCTTTGTCTTTAAGGCACTGCTCTATTAGGTCCCAAAGTATCACGTACCTATCTTTTGCTGGATTAGGGAAGTACCCATAATTTTATTCATTGTAAGATATCCAAAGAATTGAATTGCTTCCTATATCCAGCACCAAAGTGTCAAGTGATGGTTGTAAGTGGAGGAACCATAAATTGCTCAGGAAAGTGCCATACTATCAAGCTATCCTTGGGAGAATATGTATTGAATAGCCCAATGCTTTCCATTCCAATGAGTGGTGTTGATGTTGTACTAGGAGTCCCATGGCTACAATACTTGGGTACAATAGCTTTTAATTTTCAAGAACTTTTCATGAAATTCTCTTAATAAGGAAAGGAAATTGAATTAAGGGGTATCGCAGGGAAACTTGAAAAGGTAATCAGCTCTACTGGAATGGAAAATCTTCTAAAGAAAGAACAACAAGGTATAATTTCACAATTATGTTCACTAGAGGTTCCCACATCAAAATCATCCATTTCTCCAGATCTCCAAAAAGCCTTGGAGAATCATTCCAAGGTATTTAAGACTCCCAAAGGCCTCCCACCTATTCATGATCATGATCATGCTATTAATTTGATTCCAGGAAGTGTTCCTTCAAACATCAGGCCTTACAAATATCCCTATGTCCAAAAGAGTGAAATTGAACGTATGGTTGCAGAAATTCTAGAGGTTTGTATAACTCAACCTAGTCAAAGTTCTTTCTCTTCTCTAGTAGTATTGGTTCACAAGAAGGATGGATCATGGTGCATATGTCCAAATTATAGGGAGCTCAACAAGCTCACTATTAGAGATAAATTTCTCATTCCTGTCATTGACGAATTATTGGATGAATTGCATGGATCAATTTACTTCACCAAGTTGGATCTTCGTTCAAGATATCATCAAATCAGAATGAAGATTGAAGACATTCCAAAAACAACATTTAGAACTCATGAGGGTCATTATGAATTTTTGGTCATGCCTTTTGGCCTTACTAATGCACCTTCTACATTTGAAGGTTTGATGAATTCCATTTGAAGGTTTGATGAATTCCATTTTCAAAACCTTCCTTGGAAAATTTGTGTTAGTATTTTTTGATGATATACTAATATACAACAAGTCTTGGAAGGATCATGTGCAACATGTTGACAAGGTGCTCAAACTATTGCAGGAGAAGAAATTATATGCAAAAATGTCCAAATGTTTCTTTGGAGTACATGAGGTGGAATATTTGGGTCATATTGTATCTCATGAAGGTGTTAAGGTAGACCCTAGAAAATTAAAACCATTAAGGAATGGAAAATCCCCACATCCATAAAGTATCTACGAGGATTTATCGGGTTGAGAGGGTATTATCACAGGTTTGTTAAGAATTATGGTTGAATAACAACACCTCTAACAACATTATTGAATAAAGATGCATTCTCATGGACTCCAGAAGCAACAAAGGCCTTTGAACATCTTAAAGAGGCAATGTGCCAAGCACCAGTCTTAGCTACATTGGACTTCACAAAAACCATTATTGTGGAATTTGATGC
Organism: Pinus taeda; assembly: GCA_000404065.3. Taxonomy (NCBI): domain Eukaryota; kingdom Viridiplantae; phylum Streptophyta; class Pinopsida; order Pinales; family Pinaceae; genus Pinus; species Pinus taeda. Next base: position 78,845 of record APFE031731575.1, read on the forward strand.
CTCGGGAAATGGAATTGGTGTTGTTTTAATGCAAGAACAAAGACCAATTTCTTTCGAATGTCATCCAATCAAAGGAAAGTATTTACACAAAGCTATTTATGAGAAGGAAATGTTGTCAATACTACATGCACTTAATAAATGGTGACCCTACCTAATGGGAAGACACTTCAAGGTAAAAACAGATGATGATAGTCTTAAATACTTTTGGAACAAATATTATCTTCAGAAGAGTAGCAAAAATGGGTCACAAAGATGTTGAAATAATCTACAAAAAAGGGAAGCAAAATGTTGTGGCAGATGCACTCTCAAGAAAGGATGTGGATGTGGAAGCATTTCTTTGCGCATAGGATAAACGAAGCAAGGGATGAATGGAAGAATGACGAGGAAGTGTGTGCAATCATTCAAAGGATACAACAAGACCCCATTACATCTGATACATTTAGCTGGAAAAATGATTCGTTACGATACAAGGATCGGTTATACCTATGTAAGAATTCCCAACTCAAACAAAATATTCTTAGGGAATTGCACACCTCTCCCTTAGGAGGGCAGTCAGGATTTCTAAAAACCTATGACAGGGTTAAGAAGGATTTTTTTTGGAATGGCCTTAAATCACATATTCAGAAGTTTGTGGTGGAATGTTTGGTTTTCCAACAAAATAAAGTTGAAATAATTAAGACCCCGGGACTATTACAACCCTTATCCATTCCAAGCCAATGTTGGGAGGAGGTTTGAATGGATTTTATCACAGGTTTACCCAAATTCGAAGGAAAGAGTGTTATCATGGTGGTAGTTGAAAGACTTACCAAGCATGCATACTTTTGTGCATTATCTCATCCATTTAAAGCAAGTACAGTTTCTACTACATTTATGGAAACAATTCAAAAGTTACAAGGAAAGCCAAATATTATTGTAAGCGACAAAGATCCCATTTTCATTGGAAATTTTTGGACAAAATTATTTTCTTGTCTTGGGACTCAGTGAGCTCATAGCTCATCTTATCATCCTCAATCTGATGGGAAAACTGAGATACTAAACAAATGTTTGAAGGTACATCTTCGTTGCTTTGTATCTGATAAACAGACACAATGGGTCAAATGGTTGCCTCTGGCTAAATGGTGGTATAACACTTCCTTCCATATTGCAACAAAAATGAGCCCATTTATGGCACTTTATGGATATCATCCACCATCCATCACATCATATTTAAGAGAAAATTCTAAGGTTCAGGTGGTTGAAGATCACATCGAGCATCAGCAACAAGTTCTCCAACTCTTAAAGGATAACCTTACCTTAGCGCAAAATAGAATAAAATAGTATGCAGATCAACATCGCCACGAAAGAAGTTTTGATGTCGGTCATTGGGTATTCCTATGGCTACAACCATATAAACAAATGTCCCTCAAGCAAGCTAAGAAGGATAATAAATTATCACCAAAGTATTATGGTCTGTACAAGGTGTTGCAAAAGGTTGGTACTATGGCATACAAATTGGAATTTCTCGTAGCTTCCCGAGTGCACCTAGTGCAGCTTCCGTTGAAGATTCCACATGGGAAGATGAGAATTTTATATAGAAGCACCCAGAACTACTCAAGCGTTGAGGATGACACTTTTTTGAAGGAGAGGGGCATGTTATGTCCCTATAATACTAGATATTCCCCCATTACTATGGTCATTGTATCCCTTATCATTATTGTTGTGCCCCTATTGTCCCCATAATGTTATTAGTGTGCACCATAGAATCCAACTATTGTTATTTTTGTGCCTTTATATTGTTATTGTTAGGAAAGCTTGGTTATATTGTGTCCCCTTAGACTCCTATATATAGAAAGGAGGTTTTTTCATTTGAATCATCCAAGAATTGTTCATTTGTGTAATGTAAAAGAGGTTGCCCCCTCGAAGAGGCTGAATTATAAGGCATTGATCTATATTTTTATCTTTTTGTAAGCTGGTTTCCGAACATGCTCTCGATGGAGCCTCCAACATGTGGCTTTTTGATGGCCATTTCTATTGCAATGACTGCAATACATCTTCTTTCTCCATATTTTCTTATCCTATTTCTTTACATGCTGTTGAAAGGGTATTTCACGCCTCATCCTTTTGTGTTTTGCTATTCTTTTCGAACACTTAGAAAATGTACGGTTATGTAATTAACAAAAGGTACATGTTTTTCAATGCCATGTTTTATGTTCATCATTAACAACATGATTATAATTGAAATGAACGTTCAAATGTTGAGAGTGGTTATACCTTCCTTGTTCCTTCTAGTGTAACTATAGTGATGAGAGCTTGTCTCAACTCTTTCGCTGCGATGGCCACTGCCATCGGATGATGGGGATGTGTTCCCATCATTCTCTTTCCTCTATAATTTTTACAATGTCTCAGAAGCATATGACACCTTCAAGCATTCTCCTTTGGTGTATCCCAAGCCTAAAAATTGAGGTTTTTGCACAACCTCCAATGGTTGAGTTATGCCTTGATTATTAACACGCGGTTCTTTTTCCTCCTCGTACCTAATCCTGGTAAGGAGCTTCATGTTTGTCCATGTAATTAGTATCTCCACATATTCAATAGAAACCATACTATGTGAAGATGAAACTGAAAGGAAATCAATATCTTTTACCTCCTCTGTCGATTTGGAAAGAACTCATGTGGATTTCTAATCATCTGTTGTTAGTGGTTCTCTAGTTGTCTCAGCACATTCCCCAACTTCCTTCCTAACATACCCAAGTCCTGTCTGACGGGGTAATTCTTCTACCTTCATGGGGTCGCAATGCCTTTTCCATTAATGCCCAAGCCTTTTCCTTCATACCCCATTTCCCTCAAGAATTTGGAGCCCATTCTTGTGGTATGATTTTGAAAAACAACGAAATCATCATCACAAAACATACATGAATTTGGAGAATTAATTTTTACCTCACATGGGTCACGCTGTAGCTTTTCCAAGGCCTTGTCCTTTTCTTGTAGTTGTTGTAGCAAACTATGTCTCTCCTCTTTGTCTTCATGTAGAAGCATCTTCAATTCAACCTTCTCTATTTGAAGATTATGTTTGTTGTGCGTCAATTCTTCTAGGGCCTCTTCCATGGCTTGCAACTGAAGCTGCAATCGCTCCTTTTCCTCTGTCTCTTTCTATAGAGTTTCATACATTATTTCCACCCTTTTGGAAATTTTGAGCATGGTCTCATACATCTCTTTTTCATCATCTGTCATTGCACATTCCATTGTTCACGCTTGCAATTCACACCCACGCAAAGACCGCTCTGATACCACTTGATCTAGGTCTAGGTGTGACAAAGAACCCTTCCAAGACCTTTTACTTTTGTGGTGTGTTAAAGTGCAATTTTAAAAGAACATAAATGAATACATCTACATGCTTGAAAGAAGAGGAACATGGCAATCATCAGCACATGAAAACATAAGCTGTTGATAACGGAGTTCGTCCAGGAGGGACTACGTCTCCGGGCCCCGGTATCAAGATGGTGTAGGCCGCTGCATTAAGTGTTGTCAATAGTGATGATGTACATAAGAGGTGATGTCGCTATCATACAAGGAAAATTCCCTCACGAAGGAGTGGCTCCAAGAGATGTTCCACAATAGGAACTCTCAGTAAAAAAGGACTCCTATTAGTATGACATAAAACTCATGCGTGATGAAAATGAGCATCTTGCCAACATAGCATAAAAGGGATCTTAATGCAAACATACATGGCGACCACATAAGTATCCAATCAACATGATGACAAAGGGATCTCAAATAAAACATGATGAATCATGACAAAAATTACATCCCACAAATGATTCTGCATCACGTCAAACAGGAATCATGAAAACAAGTAAGAGACAATGTCCCACATCAAACATCAAATAGGGATCTTTGTAGCACAATGGATAGCAAAAGAAGTACATGAACACACTACATATACCTCACACCTAGGGGCCATCTGAATGAAATGATGTCAAACTATTGAAGCTAGTCATACCATCAATCGCGCGGCGTTGAATCTCATGGAAATGGTTGCTCGTACATGAATGCTGATACCTGCATTCCACTTAGAAAAGTGGTTGAAAAATGAAGTGAGAAAATGGAAAATTTGAACACACCATCAGATTTGTGGCATCAAATAGTGAAAAATCGACTGTCAAATTTATGAATTCTAAGAAAATGAAAATCTGGGGCTCTAGGAATATTTTAGATTCCCCATAGATTCCTCAAAGATTCGCTCCTCCGGGTCCTCTATAAATTTGTTGCTCAGATCAGGAAATTGACTACGCCATTAGGTTTGTGTCACTGAGAGGTGTAATATCAACATAAAATTTATCCAATTTTGACACTGTAAAAATTTCACCCTCCTAAGAATTTTGCCCAATCATGGTTCCACTTGTAATAAATTAATTAAAAAATTTGTCTCAATTTCCGTGCCTACCCCTGGTTCCTCCATGCCTTTGGCACATCGCATGAATGATATGTTTATATAAATTTTATGGGTGGATTTTTTCAAAAAGCCCGTTTGGCATTGTGGTGAAAAATCCCAAATTTTAATGAAGAGGTCGAGTGGTCAAACCCCGACCCCTCCATATTTACCCATCTTTTGTTTTTTTTAAACTATATTTATTTGCTTTGGGGGTTGGGTCCGCATTGGGCAGCCTTCCCCTTAACTCCTGGAGCTCATATATTAAAATGGGGTCGTGTTTTGTTGGTGGACATTTTAGGTTTATTGTTTGGTGGTGATCTGGTATTCACCCTATGACTAACAGGAGTTAAAGATTTATTTAACAAAAGGTATTACAGACTCATGTGTTGGTGTGTGTGTTCTGTGTGTATTAAGAAATGGATCGATCATATTTCCAATACATAGATATTGAAATGGAAGACAATAGAGAAATACAGTAAGCAACCACAAAGACACAATCTATTTTAATAAGGAGTTCACCCTATTCTCCAGGGCCACATCTTCAGTCCAGCTTTCAGTGGTGGCCTTGTTTTATTAGGTCTTTGAGCAAAGAATTACAATGCAGGTACTCAAGGTGAGTTCTCCTGAAGTAGGTTTGCTTGGCAGGGTGGTTGCTTGGATCTCCCAAGCCACTAGAGTACACAAAATCTTCTTTTTCCTACTAGCTCTGTAAACTTTTGGCCTACAATGGAAGGAGCCAAATGTGATGCTCGATCTGGACAGATTCCCCTATGGGATGGCTTGAATATCTCAAGCTCTGGTGCTCGATGCAGCCACTGGTCAGCTCGACCCTCTGTCGATCTCTGCTTTCACTTAACTGCCTCTTCTCTGGGTTCTATCTCTTAGTGTTCAACTGTTCCACAATGTGCATTCTGTTTCACTGTTCATGGCTTTTAGCCATTCGAACTCATTCCCACTAGGTTCCTCTTCCACCTCTGTCGATTCACCCTCTGCAGTTGCACTTGAAGTTCCCTGTTCAGTGTTAGCATGAATGCTCAGGGAGTGGCCACGTGTCCTCATTAGAATAGCGCCAGCTTGCTCGCGTGCGATCAATTGTGGTTTTCTCTCACCTCCGCTGCCACATGTCAATTGTTGAGTGGGTTTGCTCCGTTCTCCTCCAAAACCGTTTACCATTTGAGGGTGCCCCGATCAATACTGCTAGTTTACAGAGTGTGGGTCCTGCCTTTGTCATTTTAGTGCTTTTCGTTTCTCCGCTTGTGGTTCTCCAACTCCAAACGTGATCAAAGGCTTAAGGCTCCTCCATTTCAGCCCTGTTCACCCAGCGCGCATCAAAAATCCCCTCCTTTTCCTGATCTGGGGCTCCCAGGGGCTACTTTGACCTCCTGCATAGTCTCCATGGGCCTCGATCAGTGTGCTTGACCGAGGTCCTCGTCGTTCCATGTTGGCTGCCATTGCCACTAGTTCAGGGTGTTTTTGATGTTGTTTTGGATTCTTTAAAGATTTGTTTCATCCCAATATAGCCATGGTTCTTTGACAGTCTTTTATGGATCTAACTTGGATCATGGCCTTCCCACTGATAGAGCTTTTGGACCACCAAAAGTTGGTTTTCTTCAAGCATCGACTAAGTGAGGAAAGTGTTGTCTCACTTGTCCAATCTCAATCCACTGCGCACTGCTCGGCTTCAAACCTTTAAGCCCAATCCTAAGGTATTCCACTTGTCCACTGTGCATCATCCTTATCTTCTTATCCAACACTTTGTCTTCCCATAATTCATTAAGATATTCAGCTAGCAGGTCAGCAACAGAAGTTAATTGACTCTTCTCTTCAGGGTCCTCAATCATTGAAGGTTCAAACAACCTCAAGCAATCTGCATTCATGATTGAGTAGATGTTCATGTAGGCTGGTAGATGAAGGAGAAAAACATTTTCACCAATCTTCTCAAGTATCCTAAAGGGTCCATACTTGATAGGTTTTAGCTTTTTACTTTCACCTTGCATCCTGTCCTTGCTGATATACAGCCAGACTTGGTCTCCAACTTGAAAACTATGTTCCATCTAATGCTTATCGTGCCTACCTTGTACTTGGCTTGGCTCTTTTCCAGGTGTTCCTGTATTGCCTGGCGGATCTCGTGGATCTGTTCAATGAACCTAGTTGGCTTGTCTACATGACTGTGTCTATCAACCATGGTATCTTTACCAAAGACAAAATCTAAAGGAGACCTTGGTATGAAACCAAAACAGGTCTCAGAAGGAGATCTCTGTGTAGAAGAGTGTTTGGCTCTATTGTAAGCATGCTACACATAACACAAGTGTTCATCACAAAGCTTAGGATGTTTGCTGCAATATCCTCTCAGTAACTGGATCATCGTCGTGTTAACTATTTCTATTTGGCCATCTTTTTGTGGATGAAAAGCTTTACTTTTCTTTAATTTGGTGTCCATTAGTTCCCACAGATGACCAAAACCTCCCCAAAAATCTGGTGTCTCGATCAGATACAATAGAAGTGGGTAATCCAAAATGAACCCATACATGTTCGAAGAACAATTTTGAAATTTGTTCAGCTGTAATTGGTTTACTACAGGGTATCAAAATACACATTTTGCTGAACCTATCCACAACAACATATAGATAATCATGACCTTTCCTAGATTTAGGTAGTCCTCCAACACAATCCATGGAAATGCTTTCCCAAGGGTGAGAAGGAACTGGCAATGGAGTGTACAAGCCTAGTTTTCTGTTGCTGTGCTTGCTTTTCGCACACATAGCACATCCCTTTACATATCTAGAAATTGTCTCACTCATTTTCGACCAATAGCAGAACCTTTGCAGCTGTGCAACTGTTTTACTTACCCCAAAGTGACCTGATATCAGAGAAGTGTGTGCTTCCCTAATTATCTTTACTCTCTTAGTTTGTGGAATGTAGAGTTTCCCACAATGATATAAGAGTCGGTCCTTCATGTGATAGTCCATTTCTTCTATTCTTTTTCCTTGACTCAAAGTTGCATATACATCTCTAAAGTCCATCTCCTAAGCACATTGTTCTATGTAGCTTTCTTGCAGCACAAAATTATGCTTAAGTATGGTAGATGCATTTATAATGGGTCTAGATAACATGTCTGCAACCTTGTTATGTATGCCCTTTTTATATCTAATGACTAAATGAAACTATTGTAGAAAACCCATCCATCTGTAATGTCTTGATTGCTGCAACTTAGTTTGGGAGTTTAGGTATTGAAGTGGCTGATGATCAGTACGTATTACTCTTTCTTTGCCCATTAAGTAATGTTTCGACTTTTTCACACTCTGAACTAATGCATACAATTCTTTATCATATGTAGGATAGTTAACTACGGCAGGATTAAAGTTCTTAGAATGATAACATATGGGTTTACCATGCTGTGTCAAAACTGCACCCATGGCATAGTCAATGGCATTAGTTCGGATATCAAAGGGTCTTTGTAGATGTGGCAGTGCTAGTACCGGTGTTGTACTAATTTTTTCTTTCAAGGTGTCGAGGGCTTTCTGTTGTTTTCCTCCCCACTGAAACATCTTGTTCAATCCTGTCAAGGCATGTAAGGGAGCTACAATTGAGGAAAATTTTGAAATGAACTTCCTCCAATATTGTGTTGCTCCTAGGAAGCTTCTCACTTCTGTAGTAGACTTGGGTTTAGGTCATTTTACAATGACTACCACTTTAGAGGGATCTATTTTCAATTCACCTCCCCCTACTATGTGACCCAAATAATTTAGAGAGGTTTTTCCAAATTAACATTTGGATAGTTTAACATAAAGTTTTTCTCTTTACAAAACATCTAATGTCTGCTTAACATGCCTTAAATGTTCTTCCCACGTTTTACTAAAAATCAGAATGTCAGCCAGATATACAATAACAAAATCATCAAGAAAAGGTCTGAGTACATCATTCATTAATCTCATGAAAATAGCAAGGGCATTGGTCAAGCCAGAAGGCATAACCAACCATTCATACAATCCCTGCTTTGTTTTGAAAGCAGTCTTCCATGCATCTTGCTCTGCAACTCTGACCTGATGGTATCCACTATGCAGATCCAGCTTGGTGAAATAAATAACTTCCTTCAATTGATCTAAAATATCATCTATGCGAGGAAGGGGATAAAGATTTTTGACTGTTATCTTATTCAGTGCTCGGTAGTCAATGCACATTCTCCACGAGCCATCTTTCTTTCTCACCAAAATGATTGGTGATCCACATGGTGATGTGCTAGGCCTGATGAACCCTTTCTCGAGCAACTCCTGCACCTGCTTCTCTATTTCAACATTCTTTAAAGCAGACAACCTTTTATACCTGTGCTACAATGATTGTTTCATCTCCCGAGTCTGACCCCAAGTCTTTCTGAATAGCAGCAACAGTCTTCTTCTTCTTTCCCTCTAACTTCTTAGGTCTCAGCTCTAGATGCAGAATCCAATAGTGCTCATCATCATGCCCATCCTTTTTATAGTGAGTGCATGAAGCTTTGCTTTTCTGTGCAGTGTTAGCCTTCCTTGCTTTCCACTTCTACTTTCTTTTCTCCTTGCTCTTGCTTACAGTGGGTTGGGATGGTCCCCCAACTTTTGGATTTTCATTCTTTCCTCTAGCTTATAGATGAGTAGCTTGTACAGATACCTCATCTATACTAGTGGGATTAAACATGAGGATGGTATGCCTCTTGTAGATGTGCAGACCACTAATGTACTTCAAAAGAGTTTTTGGTGAGTCTACTGATATACCCAACATCAATGCTCTCTTTCTGAACTCTTGAGTATACCCTTGCACACTTTTCCCTTTCAACTGCCGAAGAGTTTGTCAACTCATCATGGCTTGTTGCATGTAGGCCAATTCATAGAACTACTTTTTGATTTCAGCAACAAATTCACTCCAGACAGAGATGGTCTTACCATGCTTCTTAATATCAGCTTGGGTTCTACCTTCCCACCAAACCAAGGCAGTGCCTCCTAGGCGTAGGCTTGCCAGTTGAATCTTACTCTTGTCCGAGTCTATGTTTTGTACTTTGCAATACACATCAATTTTCCAAACCCAGTTGTCCAACTTTTCAACATTCAGCTCTCCATCATATATAAGCAAATAAAATTTAACATCTAGTTTAATCAAAGATGCTTTCTTATTATGCACAGGGCTATTAGGAGGTGTAGGAAAGATTTCTTCTTTCCCTTTCCCTTTTGAGTGGTCATGGGAATGAGATTCATACTCTTATTTATCTTTTTTAGAGCCTGATGAATCTTCATCCTTATGCTTTCTAAAGTCCCTATACATTTCTTCTACCATAGACTTTATAGCTAGGAAACTTTCTATGAATTGAGGGTCTGGCCCTATAGAACCTTCCTTTGACATTGTCTTCCGAGAATAGACTCTCCCAATTTCAGGATTAGTTTCCACCAACTCTCCTCCTAATTTGAGCTTTGATCTAGTGAGCATTCATAGCTAAACCAACACAAGCTTGTCCAACCTTATAGCCTAGAGCTCTGATACCACTTCTTCTGATATTCACCCTATGAGTGACACCATTTAAAGATTTATTTAACAAAAGGTACTATAGACTCATGTGCCGGTGTGTGTGTTCTGGGTTATTAAGCAATGAATCAATTAGATTTCCAATACACAGATATTTAAATGGAATATTATAGAGAAATACAACAAGCGACGACAAAGACACAAGCTATTTTAATAAGGAATTCACCCTATTCTCCAGGGCTACGTCTCCGATCCAGCTTTCAGTGGTGGCCTTGTTTTATTGGGTCTTTGAGTAGAGAATTACAATGCAGGAACTGAAGGTGAGTTCTCCTAAATTAATTTTGCTTAGCAGGGTGGTTTCTTGGATTTCCTAAGCCACTAGAGTACACAGACTCTTCTTTTTCCTACCAGCTCTGTGACCTTCTGTTGTACAGTGGAAGGAGTTAAATGTGATGCTCGATACAGAAAGATTCCTCTATGGGATGGCTTGAATCTCTCAAGCTCTAATGCTCGATGCTGCCACTGGTCAACTCGACCCTCTGTCGATCTCTGCTTTCACTTAATTGCCTCCTCTTTGGGTTCTATCTCTCAGTGTTCAACTGTTCCACACTGTGCATTTTATTTCGTTGTTCATGGCTATTAGCCATTCAAACTCATGTCTGCTTAGTTCCTCTTTCGCCTCTATCGATTCACCTTCTGCAGCTGCACTTGGAGTTCCCTATTCGGCGTCAGCATGAACGCTCAGGGAGTGGCCACGTGTCCTCATCAGAATAGTTCCAGCCTGCTCATCGGTTCATTTTTTCAGTTTCGTCGTGGATGCATTCTTCCTCCACCGTGGCAGTCAAATGGATTCCAAATCTGTTTAGAACGCGTCTTAATTCCCTGTCGATTCTGCTTCCTCCATCGGGCACAATATCTGACGTCCGATTTGGGCTCCCACAGATCCAACGTCATATGCACGTCCCGCACAGTTGAATTGCTCGACCGATAGCGCGCAATCAACGATGGTTTTCTCTCACCTCCGGTACCACACGTTGATCGTTGAGTGGGATCGCTATGCTCTCCTCCAAAACCGTTTACAATTTGAGGGAACCCCGATCAATACCGCCAGTTTCTAGAGTGCAGGTCCCGCCTTTGTCCTTTTAGTTCTTTTCATTTCTCCGCCCGTGGTTCGTTGGCTCCCAACGCAACCAAGGGCTTAAGGCTCCTCCATTTTAGTCTTGTTCTCCCAGTGTAGCGCTAGGCACTAATCGTACATCAAAAATCACCTCCTTTTTCCGATCCGGGGCTCCCAAGGGCTACTTTGACCTCCTACGCAGTGTCTGTGGGCCTCAGTTAGCGTGCTTGACCGAGGTCATCGTCGTTCTACACTAGTTGCCATTGCCATTGGTTTAGGGTGATTTTGATGCTGTTTTGGATTCTTTAAAGATTTGTTTCATCCCGATATAGTGATGGTTCTTTGACAGTCTTTTATGGATCCAATTCGGATCAGGTGGTTGGAGCATGACATGGGGTCGCCGCATGGTGGTGGGCCAGCCCACGTGGCTGGTGTGGGCTTGATACCCGCTAGCCCTACATTATATGTGTATGGTATGCTATACATAGAGGTGGGTTGTTGGAAGGGTGGTGGGGTTGGTGCCCTGCCACCCCAAAAATATTTATATTTATTATTTTTTAATTTTTTTATAATATATAAAATAATGGGGCATTTTGAAACCTTGAAAATTAACCGAAGGAGTCAATCTATACATTCAATAATTTCACCCGAAACCTGGCCTAGGTTGACTGTAATCTAGTGGCTGGGTTTCGGTGAAATTGTTCCCTCCTTAAGCCTGCTTAGTCACCCAAGTCAACCTTGGACTTTGACTGCCTCTAACTTTCACATACGAGTTGGTTTGACGAACTGTTTACACCGTTCCGATCACGATGATGAGATCTACGTTATGGTCTTGGTTTGACAACATTCTGATCACTTTGTTTTTTTTAACCTTTTTGAGTCCTCTGAGACTTCTTCCTTTGTCTGCAGCCACCTGGATCAATCCTTCCCACTGAAGAGCTTTAGGTCCTCCAAAAACATGAAAAATAATCTACAACTTATTTTTACCTTGTCTACATCACAAGTGTCCTGGAAAGGTCTCGCTTCCACCTCCTTCACCTTCGTTATTCGAAGCCTTAAGCAATGAGCCGGCACCTGCAACCTTTGCAACTTGTAGTACATTATTTTTGCAAATTACATTCTTGACTTTCATGACCAACTAATGACCCAAGCATCCCATACTTTCCACGAGTTCATAACACATACTTGGTGGTCAAGTTTACATCGAAATGGAAACAATACCCCAGCTATGAAAAGAAGGCCAACATATCATTGTTGCTTCAACAAGTGATGGAAAACTCATCATCACTGCAACACATGATTTACAACAAGACGACCAAACACTATTTTGTTTTGAAAAGTGATGGAAACACGACGTCACTTTCACAGTGTTGGGTCCCTATAATACTAGTGACTCCAACATTACTATTGTAGTTGTACCCTTTATTAATATTGTTGTGCCCCTATTCTCCCCATATTGTTATTACTGTGCCCCATAGAATCCCTCTATTGTTATTTTTGTGGCTTTATATTATTATTTTTAGGTTGGCTGGGTTATATTGTGACTCCTTAGACTCCTATATATAGAAATGATGTTTTTTCATTTGAATCATCCAAGACTTGTTCATTTATGTAATGTAAAGGAGGTTTCCCCCTCGAAGAGGCTGAATTCTAAGGAGTTGATCTATCTTTTCTATCTTTTCTTGAGTTGGTTTCATAACATTTGGTATCTCAGCTTTGGATTCTAGGGTTTTGCTTCTCCAAACAGGTCATCATGGCATTTTCGCTATAACTATTTTTCTGCGATGTTTCATAACCTATAAAAAAAACCATTTGAGAAGACATCGCGCTGAATCTTAGGTCTGAATTTCAGAGCTTTTCGCGCTATATTTTCGGAGATATGATCTAAGGAATTTGGTCCTTTTGCAAAATCTTGAATTACATTCAAAACAGGTGACCTGGGGAAAATCATCATAACGTTCTCTGTGAGCATCAGATTGAAATTTCGTAAGAAGGTACAGAAAGAGGATGGACTGTAGTTTCTTGTATATAGTTTTTAGAGCCAAAGGTCAAAACAGGGCCACGTGGCACGTCGTACAAGTTCACTCTACTGAAATAGTCTATCATGAGGTCACTTTGAGAGATTTGGCATAACTCTTCTTGGAGAATCCAATTGGGGTAAGACTGGTGGCATTGGAAAGAGGCCAACGAGGGCTACCGTAGGTCACAATTTCAGAACTGGATGATCCGAAATTACAGAGATACATCAGAGGCAATATCGAGCTCCTACAAAGGGAAAAAAGGTGTGTATATTTTTTAAATGTTTGCTTAAGCTTGGTTTGAAAAATTATTTTGAAGGAATTCAAAGGGCATAGTAAAGCATTATTATCGGTAATTGATGCCCTGAGGAAAGAAAATGGAAACACCTAGTAGGCGACTTGAAAGCTATAGCATGACTCATGAAGAAGAGGAAGAAATGCAACATGATATATCAAAATTAGAGACCAAGTGCAGCAACTGTCACTTGCACAAAAAGGAACAAAATCTAAGATGGATGGTTTAAAGACAGGCATAGAAGCTAAGATGGATTGTTTAAAGAAAGGAGTAGAAGCTAAGATGAATGACATGGAAGCTAAGATGGACGATTTGAAGATATATTTGAAGACAAACATGGAAGAATTGAAGATAAATATGAATAAGTTGCTACAAGAAAGGGTCACTAATTGTGAAAGGGTAGTAAAGGAAACTCATGATGATAACAAAAGAAATGTTAATCATGATTCCATAGACTCTAATGTTGGATCGAAGACCCACCATATTCCAAAAATCGATATAAGTAAGTTTGATGGCAAGGATCCCGCAACAAGGATATTATAGATGGAGTAATTTTTCGATCTCAATAATGTGCAAAACACAGAAAAGGTATGTATTGAAACTTTATATTTTGAACCAAATCAGTTTGTATGGTATTAATGGCTTTGCTCTTGTAAACAATTTATCACTTGGGCAATTTTTACGGAAGAGTTGATAACACATTATGAGGATACAAAAAGCAACACTTTTTTTAGCCAATTCATAAGTCTCAAACAAAAGGGTTCAATAATAGAGCACATTGAGGAGTTCCAAAAATTGAACATAAGGGTAAAAGATATTCCAGAGGAGCATAGGATTGATGTGTTCATAGGGTCTTTAAAGGATAATATCCAACATGATGTTCGCCTTTGGGAACTTGATTCATTAGAGAAGGCATTCAGGTTAGCAAGAAGAATGGAAAGCAAAATTATGGCAACCAGGAAGCATACCACTCACAACTATAAAGATGGAAGTGTTGTTGCCCCTAGCCTTCCACAACCTATAAGGTTGACACCACAACAATTGGAAGAAAAAAGAGCAAAGGGCTTTGTTACAGTTGTGATAGCAAATACACTAAAGGTCATAAGTGTGCTGAGAAGAAATTATTCTACATAGATTGTGAAGAGAAGAGAAAAGGAGCAAGAAGGGTCAAAAGAAGAGGATATACTCCAAGAACAAATCCTAGATAAAGAAGAAATGAATCCGACCATATCTTGTAATGCATTGGTGGGAATTTCCACTCCTCAAACCATCAAGATAGAAGGACAAATCAAGAAGAAAAAGGTAATAGTGTTGATTGATTCAGGAAGTACCCACAATTTTATTCATTGTAAGGTAGCAAAGAATTGAATTGCTTCTTATATCCAGCACCAGAGTGTCAAGTGATGGTTGCAAATGGAGGAACAATAAATTTCTCTGGAAAGTGCCATAATATCAAGCTATCCATGGGAGAATATGTATTGACTAGCCCAATGCTTTCCATTCCAATGGGAGGTGCTGATGTTGTACTAGGAGTCCAATGGCTACAATCCTTGGGTACAATAGCTTTTAATTTTCAAGAACTTTTCATGAAATTTTCTAGTGGAAGGAAAGGAAGTTGAATTAAGGGGTATTTCAGGGAAATCGGGAAAGATAATTAGCTCTAACGGTATGACAAAGCTTCTAAAAAAAGAACAAAGAGGTGTAATTGCACATTATGTTCGCTAGATGTTTCCACATTGGAATCATCTATTTCTCCGGATCTCCAAATAGTCTTGGACAATCATTCCAAGGTATTTGAGACTCCCAAAGGTCTCCCACCTATTCGTGATCATGATCATGCTATTCATCTGATTCCAGGAAGTGTTCCTCCAAACATCAGGCCGTACAGATATCCTATGCCCAAAAGAGTGAAATTGAACGTATGGTTGCAGAAATGCTAATAATTCAACCGAGTCAAAGTTCGTTCTCTGCTCCAGTAGTATTGGTGCACAAGAAGGATGGATCATGGCGCATGTGTCTGGATTATAGGGAGCTCAACAAGCTCACTATTAAAGATAAGTTTCCCATTCCTGTCTTGATGAATAACTGGATGAATTGCATGGATAAATTTACTTCACCACGTTGGATCTTCGTTCAGGATATCATCAAATTAGAATGAAGACTAAAGACATTCCGAAAACAACATTTAGAACTAATGAGGGTCATTATGAATTTTTGGTCATGCCTTTTGGCCTTACCAATGCACCTTATACATTTCAAGGTTTGATGAATTCCATTTTTAAACCCTTCCCTAGAAAATATGTGTTAGTATTTTTTGATGATATACTAATCTACAACAAGTCTTGGAAAGATCATGTTGAAAGGGTGCTACAACTATTGGAGGAGAAACAATTATATGCAAAAAGATCCAAATTCTTCTTTGGAGTACAAGAGGTGGAATATCTGGGTCATATTGTATCTCATGAAGGAGTTAAGGTAGACCCTAGCAAAATTAAAGCCATTAAGGAATGGAAAAGCCCCACATCCATAAAGAATTTGTGAGGATTTCTCAGGCTGACAGGGTATTATCAGAAGTTTGTTAAGAATTAAAGGAGAATAGCAACACCTCTAACAACATTATTGGATAAAGATGCATTTTCATGGACTCCATAAGCAACAAAGGCCTTTGAACATCTTAAAGGGGAAATGTGCCAAGCACCAGTCTTAGCTACACTGGATTTCACAAAAACCTTTATTGTAGAATGTGATGCTTCAGGAAATGGAATTGGTGTTGTTTTCATGCAAGATAAAAGACCCATTGCTTTTGAAAGTCATCCAATCAAGGGAATGTTTTTACACAAAGCTATTTATGAGAAGGAAATGTTGGCAATACTCCACACATTTAAGAAATGGCAACCCTACCTAATGGGAAGACATATCAAGGTAAAAACGGATCATGATAGTCTTAAACACATTTTAGAACAAAGATTATCCTCTGAAGAGCAACAAAAGTGGGTCACAAAGATGTTAGGTTATGACTTTGAAATCATCTACAAAAAGGGAAGCAAAATGTGGTGGCAGATGCACTCTCAAGAAAGGATGAGGACGTGGAAGCATTGTTTTGCGCAATTTGTATTATCCAACCAGATTGGATAAACGAAGCAAGGGAGGAAGGGAAGAATGATGAGGAAGTGTGGGCACTTATTCGAAAGTTACAACAAGATTCCAGTACGTCTGATACATTTAGCTGCCAAAATGATTCTTTATGGTACAAAGATCGCTTATACCTCTGTAAGAATTCCCAACTAAAACAAACGATTATTATGGAATTGCACACTTCTCCCTTAGGAGGGCACTCAGGATTTTTAAAAACTTACCACAGTGTTAAGAAGGAGTTTTTTTGGGATGGCCTTAAATCAGATATTCAAAAGTTTGTGGCGGAATGTTTGGTTTTCCAACAAAATAAAGTTGAAACAATTAAGACCCTAGGTCTATTACAACCTTTATCCATTCCAAGCCAACGTTGGGAGGAGGTCCCAATGGATTTTATCACAGGATTACCCAAGTCTGAGGGAAAGAGTGTCATCATGGTGGTAGTTGACAGACCTACCAAGTATGCACACTTTTGTGCATTATCACATCCATTTAAAGCCGGTATAGTATCTACTGCATTTATGGTAACAATTGAAAAGCTACATGGAAACCCAAAGATTATTGTAAGTGATAGAGATCCCATTTTCACTGGATATTTTTGGACATAATTATTTTCTTGTCTTGGTACTCAGTTAGCTCATAGCTCATCTTATCATCCTCAATCTGATGGGTAAACTGAGATAGTAAACAAATGTTTGGAAGGATATCTTCATTACTTTGTATCTGATAAAGAGACACAATGGGTCAAATGGTTGCCTCTAGCAGAATGGTGGTATAACGCTTCCTTCCATACAGCAACAAAAATGACCACATTTATGGCACTTTATGGATATCAGCCACCATCGATCACATCATATTTAAGAGAAAATTCTAAGGTTCAAGCAGTCGAATATCACATCGAACATCAACAACAAGTCCTCCAACTCTTAAAGGATAACCTCGTGTTGGCATAGAATAGAATGAAACAACAAGCAGATAAACATCGCAGTGAAAGAAGTTTTGATGTAGGTGATTAGGTATTCCTACAGGTACAACCATATAAGCAAATTTCCCTCAACCAAGCTAAGAAGGATAAAAAATTATCACCAAAGTATTATGGTACATACAAGGTGTTGCAAAAGATTGGTACTATGGCATACAAATTAGAGCTTCCTGTAGCTTCTCGACTGCACCCAATTTTCCATGTTTCATGTTTAAAGAAGGTTATAGGCGACAAGCTCCCAGTGCAAACAATATTTCCAAAACTTGACGAGGAAGGAAAAATTATATTGGAACCGGAAGCAGTCACAGAAATAAGAACTTGACAGCTACGAAATCAATCAATTTCAGAGTATCTTATCAAGTTGAAGAACTTATCCTCTGAAGATTCCACATGGGAGGATGAGAATTTTATATAAAAGCATCCAGAACTACTCAAGAGTTGAGGAAAACACTTTTTTTAAAAGAGAGGGGCATGTTTGGTCCCTATAATACTAATGCTTACCCCATTAATATTGTAATTTCATCCCTTATTAATATTGTTGTGCACCTATTATCCCCATATTGTTATTACTGTGCCCCATAGAATCCCTCTATTGCTATCTTTGTGGCTTTATATTATTATTGTTAGGTTGGTTGGGTTATATTTGTACTCTTTTGACTCCTATATATCGAAAGGAGGTTTTTTCATTTGAATCATCCAAGAATTGTTCATTTATGTAATGTAAAGGAGGTTTCCCCCTCGAAGAGGCTGAATTCTAAGGCATTGATCTATCTTTCCTATCTTTTGTTGAGTTGGTTTCATAATAGTTTCTTCTAGACTTTCAACCGGTGTTCATTGACAAGCATGAGGATGGCTTCATCATCAATGGTTCTGGTCAAAACTGAACCTTTGTCATTGCATTTCTCCACAGTGTAGGGTCCCAGCCATCTTGTCCTTAGCTTGCCCTTGAAATCTATGTGTCTTGAATCATGGAGTAGTGCCCAATCTCCCTCTTGGAATTGCTTCTCCTTGATTTTTTTATCATGCCATATCTTTCTTTGAAGCTGAAGTACCTCTGTATGGAGAACGACCTACATTCTGTGTTCATCCAATCCATTGAGCTGGAGTAATTGATGAACCCCAAAAATGGATAATTATATGGGCTCATTCAACCTCCTAATTCGACTTAATCCACCATTCTCATTAGTTTATTGCATGTTTTTAATTATATTTATGCTAATAGAGTGAATTGGGTTAGTCATTATGGCAACAAGTCTAATGTGTGCTTTATGCAGTCCTTTTGGTCAATTTGGAGACAAAATCAAAGGTTTAAACGAGCCCTTGGCAGCGAAATTCGTGGAGAGGATTTTTAGGAAGGCGCCCCCTTCATTTATGGGCCCTTACCTTGAATTCTCCACCATCAGCTCAGAGTTCAAGGGCCACCAAATCGATTATCATAAGGGTAGCCAAGCAAGTCAAGTAGGACTGCTGTTAACTCTAAGTTTTGGGCAATCGAGTCTCTAAAGTTTAGGAGGACTGTTGGGGTCCTCAATTTGTATAAATAAGAGGTCTTAGGGCCTCATTTTAGTTAGTGATTTTATTGGAAAAAGTTAGCTAGTTGGTAGTTCAATTTTAGTCATTTTTTTAGTCATTTTGTAGAAAGTAAGTTAGCTCTGCATTTCAGCACATTTTCAAGCTTTTTCATGTAAACAGTTTTTTATGTAACTATTATTTCTCAAGCAATAAAGATGAATCCAGCTTTGCAACAGCTCTAATATTTCTCAGGAGGTTGTAGCTCTTGGGGTTGGGCCCATCTCAAGTGCCCAGTACCTCCTTTGTTTACCTTTATGTGTTTTTGTTGCATTCTTAGAATAAAATCTGCTATTTAGATTTAAATCTTGTTTTGTTATTTAGATTGCGTTTGATGATTAAAAAGGATTTTTATGTTCATATTTATTTGATAGGTTAATAATAGAGAAGATCTTTAGAAAAAGGCCATCAAGCACTTTAGATCTCTCTTCTCCCTCAGTGGAATCATGAGCTGGGACTAAGGTGATCTTGCTGCCACCAAAAACATTGTTTTTGCTTCACCATGCAATTAGTAGTGTTAGATTCTTAGCTGCCGAACTTTATATCAGCTTTGGTTGCATGCTTAGGTTTATGATTTCTTATTTGCATAGTTATTTAACCTAATTTCACTGCAAATAGACTTTTTTTCATTTCCTTTACTGTTATCTAGGTCAGATTAGGTGAAAGTAATTAGGTTCTTGATTTTCCAAGTCTTCATTTGTCAAACTCGAAAAATAACTTACAGAGCACCTGTTATCCTTCTTTATCTACCCATAATCCATCAATCCCATCTGCTCCATCCTCTACTTTGGATCCTTGCCTTACATGTGCCACATTCATTCACTTTGCCCTGATTCTCATAGTTTTGTGCAACCTTGTTCTATCCCTCCTTGAACAAACCCAACCATGATTGCCACACTTCATCTCCATCCCCCAAGTCTTGGACCTCCTCACACCATTATCTCACCTCCATACCCACTCCTTCATCTTTCTCCATCCATCCATCCTCCAAAATCCCATTTTTGAACATCCTGTAGAAAATTACAGACATCCAGTAGAAATTCCAGAACATCCTGTAGAACCCCTGCAGACTTCCTGTAGAAGCTCACGAAAGCAGTTTCTTGATACCCAAACTCTGTGAAATTGTCTGGAAGGGTGCTAGGGATCCCTTAGGCCCTCTCTGAACCTTCCCAACATCCTGCAAGCATTTTCTCTCACTGATCCAGCTCTGCACAGTCAAAAACAGTGAAAGCACATGCATGATAATTCTGACAACTTATTCAAAAATACAAAAATATGTTTTCTTCGGATACTGATAACTTAGGCACATGCATTTTACCTTCCTAGAAGTCAATGGCATCTCTTTCAGTAGCTTGCATCCTCTTTTTCGCATCAGTAGGGCTATTTGGTAAAATTAGTGTTTGGTAAGGTTTGCATTTTCTTTCAGCTTTTTAGTTTCTTTCTACAAGTAGATTAGCTTCCTTTGAGTTAGCTTTCATCCATCAGTTAAAAAGCTTCTTCTTAGAGCTCATAGAAGTTCGCTTAGGCCCCTAGTGGAATTGTGCCAGCTGACCAAGTGACAGCTGCGACAAGATCTAGTACTTGTGCATATAGCACTGTCACTTCCAAGTTTGTTACGAACTATCGGGTTGATAAAATTAAAGAAGGGAGTCCCAGGAGTTGCAGCATTATTGCTGCAATACTGGGGCCCACCAGTAATCTTTCTTTCTATGCATGGCTGAGGTTTAGGTCCAGTTCGGCTGCCATCCTCAAGGCATTGAATTCCAATTCTATTGATAGCAAAGCCTTCTTCGCATAGACCATCTCATAGGGTGTGAACCCTGTAGTGGTCGACCATGTTGTGTTGTAGGCCCAAGTGGCCTCAACTAGTCTATCCGCCCAGTCTTTTCTGCTGCTGCTCACTACCTTTGTCAAGATCCCTTCTAATGCTTTGCTAGTGACCTCCACCTGCCCATTGGCTTGTGGATGATAAGGGGTGGAATTCTTATGCTTGATTCTATGATGTGTGAGCAGGTATTCAATCAAATTGGAAGTGAATTGGCTGCCTTAATCTATGACAAATTCTCTTAGATACTCGAACTTGTAGAATATGTCTTCTCTCAAAAATTCAGCGACTTTTTCCTTTGTCGATGCTTTGATTACTTTTGTCTCTGTCCACATTGTTTAGTAATTTGTGCACACAATGATGTATTGCCTCTATTGTGAAGGAGGGTTGATAGGCCCCACAAAGTCCATGCCCCATTTCTCAAATGGCTCAAAGGTTAGTTGAGGTTGCATGGGCATTTCATCCTTTGGAGCTGGTTTCCCCATCCTTTGACACCAATCGCATTCGTTGGTATATCTCCTCACATCTTGATGAAGAGTGGTCCAATAGTAGCTTGCTTATAGTATATTAAAGGTAGTTCCTTTTGCTACAAAATGACCTCCATAAGGCCCATCATGAAAGGTCAGTAGGATTTCAAACACCTCCTCCTCCTTGACACATCTTCTCAAGATCTGATCTAGGCCAAGTTTGAAGAGATTGCCCCCAATCCAGGTTAAAAGGGGTGCTTTTCCTCACTATCTTGCTCTTCTCTTTTGAGGACAAGTGTGGTGGGAACTGTGATGAAACCAAGTAGTTTGATATATCATCAAACCATGGAGAGAGTATTGAGATAGCAAATAGGTATTTATCTGGAATTTGATCATCCACCATTCCTTCTTCACCTGCAGGCACACTTAATCTAGACAAAATGTCAGCAACAACATTTTCTTTACCAGGCTTATCAACAATGGTCAAATGAAACTATTGTAGTAAAAGGAACCATATAAGAATGTGAGCATTTACATCCGGTTTGTTCATTAAATATCTAATCGCAGCATGATCAGTGTGCACAAAGGTTTGATAGCCTGTGATGTAATGTCCAAATTTGTTTAAGGAATGTAAGATAGCTAGGAGTTCCTTCTGAGTCACAGTATAGTTTAACTCGTCCTTTGACACGTTTTTGCTATAAATTATCTAGCATAAGGTAACTTTTCATCAATTTGTCCCAAGGTTGCTCCTATTGCTTTGTTCGAGGCATCTGTGTCAATGTGGAAAGGTAGGGCCCAGTTTGGGCCTCACAAAATTGGGGCAATCACAAGCTTGCTCTTCAAGGCTTCTTGACAGCTTTCCAACCATATAAACTCGACATCTTTACCTAGAAGGCCAAACAAAGGAGAGGCTAGCTTGCTGAAATCTTTAATGAATCTCCAGTACTACCCAGCTTAACCTAGGAAACTTCTGACATCTCTCGCCTTTTGAGGAGGTAGGACTCTTTGGATGATGGAAATTTTGTTAGCGTCCACCAAAAGTCACTATTGAGATATTTCATGATCTAGCATGGTCCCTTCAATCATCAAAAGTTCACATTTTTCTGGACTAAGGGACAGGTTCATCTCAATACACTTGTCTAGAACTTTTCCTAGGTTAGATAAAGCTTCCTGAAAGTTAGAGCCATAAGGAGTAAAGTCATCCATGTATAACTCTACTGCATCATGAACTAATTCAGAAAATATACTCAATACCAC
>APFE031731575.1:104166-134604 GCA_000404065.3 Pinus taeda
AGTATAACCTTGTTCAGACGTAAACCTATCAAATTTTAGATACCACTATCTTGGAGCCTATTTTAAGCCATACAAAAACTTCTTCAACCTACACACTAGTTTCTCCTTCCATTTTACCTCATATCCTTGTGGTTGCTGCATATATATCTCTTCCTCCAAATCCCCATGGAGAAAGGTTGTCTTTACCTCTAACTACTCAAGTTGCAAATCTTCAACTACTACTAGACTTAAATAGTTCTAATTGAAGTCATTTTAACAACAGGAGAAAATATTTCATCAAAATCAATACCTTTCTTCTGTCCAAACCCCTTCACTACAAGTCTAGATTTGTACCTCTGTTTTCCTCCATCTTCTCCCTTCAGCCTATAAACCCATTTACTCTGCAATGTTGTTTTACCTACAGGCAACCTGACTATGTCCCAAGTCTAGTTATGTGCTAAGAAGTCGATCTCTTCTTTCATGGCTTTCTCCCACTTCGTTCTGGTTTCTACCTGCACTGCTTCTTGATAACATTCTAGTTCACTAGAATTAGTCAACAATACATAATATAATGAAGGACAGTATCATTCATGGGGTCTCCTTATCCTTGTAGATCTTCTAGCACCACTGTCAGGTGTTTGAAGTGCTTGTTGCTATTGTAGTTGTTGTTCTAGCTGTTGATCATTATGATTTTCAGGCACCATCACTTTTCCTGTGATATCATCAAGCACTATGTATTCTTTGTTTTCTTTTTCCTATTTCTTTTCTTGCAATTGCTTCTTATACAAGAACTTTTCATTGAATATTACATCTCTGCTCCTAATGATTTTGTGATTTTCATAATCATATAAGCAATAACCAAAATCATTAACACCATATCCAATAAAGGTACATTTCTTTGATTTTTCCTCAAGCTTTGTTCTATTTTCTTTATTAATGTGGATAAAGGCTTCACAATCAAAAGTCTACAAAAATTAGTAGTTTACCTTTTTACCTGTCCATGCCTCCTATAGAATACCACCATCCAAGGGACTTGAAGGCCCTCTGTTTATTAGATAAACAACAGTGTCTACAACATTTTCCCAAAAGTGTAAAGGCAATCCTATATGCAATCTCGTGCACCTTGCATGCTCCATGATTGTCCCGTTCATTCTTTCTGACACACCATTTTCTTGTGGTGTTCCTAAAACTATCTTCGCTCTGCAAATTCCATTCTATTAATAGTACCTATCAAACTCTTTGCTACAATATTCACCTCCATTGTTTGATCTGAGACACTTCAACCTTTTTCCTGTCTCATTTTCAACCAAATCTTTCCATTTCTTGAAAGCATCAAATACATCAGATTTATTTCGAATATAATAAATCCAAGTTTTTATGGTTGCATCATCAATAAAAGCAACATAATAATGAGATCTACCAAGATATGATACCTAATAAAGTCCCCATACATCTGTATTCACAAGCTCTAATTTGTCGGTCTTCTTTTCTTACCCAACTCTAAGGAATCTAACTCTCTTATGTTTTCCATAAACACAATTCTCACAAAAGTCCAAATCAACATTCTCCAAACCTGGCAACAAATTCCTTGAGTAAAGAATCTTCATCCCCTTCTCACTCATGTGTGTGAGCCTAAGATGCCATAATGTTGCATCTGCTCCTTTGGAAGTTAAAGCATTAACAGAGTTAGAAATATCGTTGCATAAATACAATGTACCAACCATTTCAACTTTTGCTATTACCAGGGCTCATTTTGTGACCTTCCAATCTTTATCTATGAAATTTGTCACACAACCTTCACCGCCTAACTGCCCTGTTGAAATCAGATTTTTCTTCAGATCTAGAACATGCCTTACCTCCTTTAGTAGCCATTGGTTTCCATTCTGCATTTTTACAAGAACCTTAACCATTCCAACAATTTTACAGTGTTTATCATCACCCAAACGGACTTGTCCAAAATCTCTTTGAACATAGTCATTGATCTGAATTAGATCCATAAAATACTGTCAAAGAACCATGACTGTATCAGGTTGGAGCAAATCTCTAAGAATTCAGAACTGTGATAAAAAACACTGCTGAACCAATGGCAATGGTAGCCAGCATGGAACGACAAGGACCTCAGTCAAAGCATGCTGACCGAGACCCATGGAGACTACGGAGGAGGTTAAATTAGCCCCTAGGAGCCCCAAATTGGGGAAATAAGGAGGTTTTTGATGTGCTATTATCATAATCACGCATCGCTGGGCAAACTAGGCTAAAATGGGGGAAGCTCGAGCACACAGATTCATGGTGGATTGGAGAACTACGGGTGGAAAAGCCAAAAAGCGCTAAACGTACAACAGTGGGACCCGTAGTCTAGAAACCGGTGGTGTTGATCGGGGCACCCTCAAACAGTAAGTGGTTTTGGATGGAAGTAGAGTGATCCCACTCATCGATTGATGCATGGCAAGCAGAGGTGAGAGAAATCCATCATTGATCATGCGTTATCGGTCGAGCAGGTCAACCGCATGAAACGTGTGTATGGCGTCAGATCTGGAGGCGACCCCAGATCAGATGATTGAGATCGCACCCGTTGGAGGAAGTGGAATCAATGAAGGAATACACCATGATTTGTAAAGATTTTGAATCCGTTTGACCACCATGGTGGAGGAAGACCTCATTCATGGCGTAACTAAAGAAACAAACCGACGAAGCAGGATGGTATTGTTTAGAGGAGGACATGTGGCCACTCCCTAAACTACACAGTCATGTTGGAAAAGAGTCCAAGACATGAAGAAGGAAGACAGAGAGACCAAAATCCTGAGAGAAGGACAGAATACAAAAAGAAAGAAGATAGTGAAGCAAAAGAAAAAAAGGACAGAGGGTCAAGCTGAATAGAAGTAGCGTCAAGTACCAGAGGCTTGAGAGATCTGAACCATCCCATAGAGGAATCTGTTTGGGCTTAGTATCACATTGGTCTCTTGCCACTGTAGACCAGGAGGTCACAAAGATGGTAGGAAGAAGAAGAGTTTGTGTACTCCAGTGGCTCAGGGAATCCAGGAACCACCCTCCCAAGCAAAACTTGCTTCAGGAGAACTCACATTGAGTCCCTGCATTGTCATTCTCTACTTAAAGACACAATAAAATAAGGCCACCCCTCAAGTTGGACCAGAGATGTAGGCCCGGAGAAGTGGGTGAACTCCTTATTAAAATTCTTGTGTCTTTGTGTTTTCTTACTGTATTTCCATGTTGTCTTTCCATTTTATTGTTTGTGTATTGGCAATCTGGTCGATCTGTTGCTTCAATAACATAGAACACACACCAGCACATGAGTCTGTAATACCTTTGTTCAATAAATCTTTAGCTGATGTCACTCATAGGGTGAATATCAAATCAAGTGGTATCAGAGCTCTAGGATGTAAGGTTAGACAAGCTTGTGTTGGTTTAGCTGTTGAATACTCACTAGATCAAAGCTCATATTATGAGAAGGAGAGTTGGTTGAAACTAATCCAGAAATTGGGAGAGTCTATCCTTGGAAGACAATGTCAAAGGAAGGTTCTATGGGGCTGGACCCTCAATTCATAGAGAGTTTCCTAGCTATAAATTCTATGGTAGAAGAAATGTATAGGGACTTTAGAAATCATAAGGATGAAGATTCATCTGGGTCTAAACAAGATAAAGAAGAAGATGAGTCTCATTCCCATGACCACTCGAAAGTAAAAGGGAAAGAGGAAAGCTTTTTCACACCTCCTAATAGCCTTGTGCATAATAAGAAAGCATCTTTGACAAAGATAGATGTTAAATTTGATTTTCCTATATATGATGGAGAGATAAATGTTGAAAAGTTGGACAATTAGATTAGACAAATTGATGTGTATTGCAAAGTGCAAAACATCAACTCAGACAATAGTAAAATGCAGCTGGCAAGCCTACACCTAGGAGGCACTGCCTTGGTTTGGTCGGAAGGAAGAACCCAAGCTAATATGAAAAAAATTATAAGATCATCTCTGTCTGGAGTGAATTTGTTACTGCAATCAAGAAGAAGTTCTATCCATTGGCCTACATGCAACAAGCCATAATGAGTTGGTAAACTCTTTGATAGTTGAAAGGGCAAAGTGTGCAAGGGTATACTCAAGAGTTTATAAACAGAGCATTGATGTTCGGTATCTCATTAGACTCACCAGAGACTCTTTTGAAGTACATTGGTTGTCTAAACAGCTACATGAGGCATACCATCCTCATGTTTAATCCCACTAGTATAGATGAGGTATATGTACAAGCTACTCATCTAGAAGCTAGAGGAAAGAATGGAAATATAGAAGTTGGGGGACCCCAACCCACTGCAAGCAAGAGCAAGGAGAAAATAAAACAGAAGTGGAAAGCAAGGAACGCTAACACTGCACAGAAAAGCAAAGCTTCATGCACTCACTGTAAAAAGGAGGGGCATGATGATGAGCACTATTGGATTCTGCATCCAAATTTGAGACCTAAGAAGTCCGAGGGCAAGAAGAAGAAGACTGTTGCAGCTATTTAGAAAGATTTTGGGTTATACTTGAGAGATGAAACAATCATTACAGCCATAGGTATAAAAGGTAAGAATTCTAAAGCATCTACTAGTAATTCTGCTCAAACTATTATTGATGAAGAACATGAGAGAAAAAGACATGAGCTTTTCCATATTCAAGTTATTTCCAAACATCAAAATTGATACTTTGTTTGATAGTGGCTCACAAGTAAATTTGATTTCTAAAGAAATTGTAAAGAAATTGGGATTAGCAACTATGCCTCACAAGAAACCATACCCATTAGGATGGTTGAATGATAAAGCACAACTACAAGTGACTAGACAGTGCAAACTCAAGTTTTCTTTTGGGTCAACATTTGTAGATGAGGTTGAGTTAGACATAATTCCTTTGGATATATGTGGAATTGTTTTAGGAAGTCCTTACTTGTATGATAGAAAAGCCATTTTCTATAGAGCTGAGAACATGTATCTACTTGTTAAAGATGGAATCGAATACTTTGTAAGAGCTCACAAGCTCAAGAATAATTATACTAAAGAGTTTAGACTTTTGTGATCCATACTTTGATAGTGAGAATAATCTCGGCAAAATCACATAGAGAGTCATTTGTCAACGTGTTTCGAACCAACTAGTGTGGTTCATTGTCAGGACAAGTTGAGGAACAAATCTGAGCGATCAATTAAATAGGGAATGCAGGTCCTTCAATGGCTATATTTGACCGGGCAATGACTTACCTTCTTGCAAAATTCCTTGCGTTGAAGCTTAGACCCTTGGTTGGTTGCACGGAGTCCTTCGTCAAAGACTCTGCGTTGTTTGTTGATGATCTTAAGAGGATAAAGCTTGACCTCGATGATATTCTGGTAAGTTTTGACGTGGTCTCCCTTTATACTTGTATTCCCATCAATGAGGCCATGGAGGTTATTGACAGGCTCACTAACCCAGATACTGCTCGGTTAGTTGAGTTGTGCCTTACTTCCACCTTTTTCAGCTTCGAAGGAGAGTTCTATGAGCAAACTTGTGGGGTGGCCATGGGATCCCCCCTATCCCTGGTTGTCCCTAATATTTTTATTGAGGATTTTGAGTCCAAAGCATTGTCCTCAGCCTGTCTCTTACCAAAGCTTTGGAAGAGATTTGTGGATGACACTGGTGTTGTTTGGTCTCATGGTCATGATGAGTTGGATCTCTTCTTTCGTCATCTCAATGAACAATCCTCTACCATTAAGTTCACTGTGGAAAAGGAAGTCAACGGTTGTCTTCCCTTCCTTGATGTTCTCATCTCTAAGAATAATGATGGTTCCTTCTCCCACTAGGTTTTTTGAAAAAAGACTTCTACCGATCAATATCTCCACACCAGCTCTCATCATTTCCTTGCTCAGAAGTTAGGTGTTCTAGACACGCTTGCTACTCATGCATTAAGAATCTCTGATGAGAAAAACCTACCAAAGGAGAAGGCTCATCTACTAGATGTATTCGTTAAAAATGGTTACAGTAGACACCTAGGTCAGAAAGCCTTCCTCAAGGTCCGATAGGAGCCTTTTGTCCATAGAGATCTTAAAGACCGGATCTTGGGGGTACACCTCCCCTACATCCAAGGAATCACTAATAGGATTGCCAAGATTCTTAAGAAGCACAATATTCCCTCGACCTTTAGACCTCTTAACACCATCTATAGCTCCCTTCGATCTGTTAAGGATCCTATCGACCCTAAGGACATGAAAGGTGTCTATGTCATTCCCTATTCCTGTGGAGCCCCATACATTGGTGAAACAGGTCGTTCTATAAATCAGAGGATTAGTTAGCACTCAGCAGACTTGAAGCATGGAAGGGCCAAGTCCTCAGCCCTTGCAAAGCATGCCGAGAAGACTAAACATCATGTCTGTATTGAAGAGGCTGCAGTTATCGCGAGAGTTGCGTAGTTTCACCATCGTAAATTTAGGGAGGCCCTTGAGATCGAGAAAAGACCTATTAAACTCAATAGGGATGACAGCTGGAAGATTAGCATTTGTTGGATCCCAGCCATTTTGTCTTAGCCTCTTCTTTAGTTTTTTCCTTGCCTTACCCCTCTCTGTTTGTTTAGTTGTCCGTTGTTTTCATATGGTAACAATAGTTTAGTAATAATAATATCATTCTTTTAATAACATTAGTCACTTTATTAATTAATAATAATTAATTATTTATCCTAGACCAGTATTACCAATTTTAAGTATAATATTACTATTATTTAGTAATAGTGAATTTTTACCAAAGAATTAAGGTAATAATGATATCAATTTAGTCTCTTTAAATATAACGAGTATCATCAAAAGACAATTAAAATAGTAACAATAGTAATATTATTCCTTTAATTTAAATTACTCACATTGTTAATTAGTAAATTTACCCTAGGCTAATAGTATTGATAATATTAATTTGAATTTAATATAATAATATTACTATTAATAATATTAATTTAATATAATTTGAAGTTATATGATATATGACTATTGACAATATTAAATTAAAAAAAAAATTGCCCTAGTCTATTATTAGATTAATAACATTTATTTGAGAAGTTAATAATTGGAATAATAATATAAAATTAAATTATAGTCTCTTTGAATATGATTTACCATAAGATTAGAAATTATAATATTATTTGAATTATTTAGTTAACAAACCTTAGCCCAGATCTAATCTAGTCGTTCGAAGTCTTTTTAGTCGTTGCCCAGTCAAATATAGCTATTGAAGGACCTGCGTTCTCTATTTAATTGATGGCTCAGATTTGTTCCTCAACTTGTCTTGACGATGAACCGCACTAGTTGGTTCGAAACGCGTCGACAAACGACTCTCTATGTGATTTTGTCGAAATTATTCTCACTATCAATAATTATACTCTCATAAATTATGGGCAGATGAAAAGAATGATAAATTCATGCAAAAAATTCTTACTAATGGTTGTAAAGGAAAAGAAACCTGATAAAACCAATGTATTTGAGGGTTGTAATGCTAAGCAACAAGCTGATATAGAAAATATTTTTTCAGAGTATGATGTCTTGTTTCAGGAACCTAAAGGTCTGCCACCCAAAAAGGAAATAGTACATGATATTATTTTGCAGCAAGATGCTCCATTGCCTAACATTGGAATGTATAAGTTGTCTGCTTTAGAGAATGCCGAAATCAAGAAACAAGTGTAGGAGTTGCTCGAGAAGGGGTTCATCAGGCCGAGCACATCACCATGTGGGTCACCAATCATTTTGGTGAGAAATAAAGATGGCTCGTGGAGAATGTGCATTGACTACCGAGCATTGAATAAAATAAAAATAAAAAATCATTATCCCCTTCCTCGCATAGATGATCTATTAGATCAATTAAAGGAAGTTGTCTATTTCACCAAGCTGGATTTGCATAGTGGATACCATCGGGTCAGAGTTGCAGAGCAAGATGCATGGAAGACTAATTTCAAAATGAAGCAGGGATTGTATGAGTGGCTAGTTATGACTTTTGGCTTGACCAATGCCCCTGCTACTTTCATGAGATTAATGAATGATGTACTCAAGCCTTTTCTTAATGATTTTGTTATCGTGTATCTAGATGACATTCTGATTTTTAGTAAAACATGGGAAGAACACTTAAAGCATGTTAAGCAGACATTAAATGTTTTGAAAGGAGAAAAACTTTATGTTAAACTCTCGAAATGTGAATTTGGCAAAACATCTCTAAATTATTTGGGTCATATAGTAGGGGTTGGTGAATTGAAAATAGATCCCTCTAAAGTGGCAGTCATTGTAAACTAGCCTAAACCCAAGTCTGCTATAGAAGTAAGAAGCTTCTTAGGAGCAGCATAATATTGGAGGAAGTTCATTTCTAACTTTTCCTCAATTGCAGCTCCCTTACATGCTTTGACAGGATTGAACAAGGTGTTTCAGTGGGGAGGCAAACATCAGAAAGCCTTTGACACCTTGAAAGAAAAGATTAGTACAACACCTATACTAGCACTGCCTGATCTACAAAGACCATTTGAGATCCAAACAGATGCCAGTGGCTATGCCATGGGAGCAGTGTTGACACAACACGATAAACCAATATGTTATCATTCTAAGACTTTTAATCCTGCAGTAGTTAACTATCCCACATATGATAAAGAATTGTATGCATTAGTTCCGAGTGTGAAAAAGTGGAAACATTACTTAATGGGAAAAGAGACAGTAATACATACTGATCATCAACCACTTCAATATCTACACTCCCAGACTAAGTTGCAGCAATCAATACATTACAGATGGATGGGTTTTCTACAACAGTTTCATTTAGTCATCAAATATAAAAAGCGCATACATAACAAAGTTGCAGACATGTTATCTAGACCCATTATAAATGCATCTATTATACTTGAGCGTAATTATGTACTACATGAAAGCTACATTGAACAATATGCTCAAGATATAGACTTTAGAGATGTATATGCAACTTTGAGTCGAGGCAAGAGAGTAGAAGAATTGGATTATCATATAAAGGAACGACTCTTATATCATTGTGGGAAAATCTGCATTCCACAAATAGAGAGAGTAAAGATAGTTAGAGAAGCACACACTTCTCTGATATCAGGTCACTTTGGGGTAAGTAAAATAGTTGCATAGCTGCAAAGATTTTGTTATTGGCCAAAAATGAATGAGATAGTTTCTAGATATGTAAGAGGGTGTATTATGTGCACAAAAAGCAAGTCCAGCAATAGAAAACTAGGCTTGTACACTCCTTTACCAGTTCCTTCTCACCCTTGGGAAAGTGTTTCCATGGATTTTGTTGGAGGACTGCCTAACTCTAGAAAAGGTCATGATTATCTGTATGTGGTTGTGGATAGGTTCAGCAAAATGTGTGTTTTTATACCTTGTAATAAACAGATTATAGCTAAACAAACTACAAAACTATTCTTTAAACATGTATGGGTTCATTTTGGATTACCCACTTCTATTGTATCTAATCGAGAAACCTAATTTATAGGGAAGTTTTGGTTAATTCTGTGGAGTTGATGGACACCCAACTGAAGAAAAGCACAACTTTTCATCCACAAACCAATGGCCAGACAAAAGTAGTTAACAGGACAGTGATCTAGTTACTCAGATGATATTGCAGCAAACATCCTAAGCTTTGGGATGAACATTTATGTTATGTGCAGCATGCTTATAATAGAGAAAAACATCCTTCTACATAGATATCTCCTTTTGAAACCTGTTTTGGTTTCATACCAAGGTATCCTTTGGATTTTGTCTTTGGTAAAGATACCATGGTTGATGGACACAGTGATGTGGACAATGCAACTAGATTCATTGAATAGATCCAGGAGATCCACCAGGCAGTGTAGGAATAGTTGGAAAAGAGCCAAGGTAGATACAAGGTTGGGCATGACAAGCATCGGATGGAGCATATTTTTCAAGTTGGAGACCAGGTCTATCTATACATTAGTAAGGATAGGATGCAAGGTGAAGGTAAAAATCTAAAGCCTATCAGGTATGGACCTTTTAGGATACTCGAGAAGATTGGTGAAAATTTTTTACGCCTTGATCTACCAGCTTACATGTACATCTACTCAGTCGTAAATGAAGATTGCTTGAGATTGTTTGAACCTTCAATGATTGAGGATCCTGAAGAGCAAGATCAATTGCCTTCTATTGATGACCTACTACCTGAATATATTGATGAATTGCAAGAAGACATAGTCTTGGACAGGAAGGTGAGGACGACATGTAGAGGAGATGTTGAGTACCTCAAAATTGGACTCAAGGGTTCGAAGACGAGCAATGCAAAGTGGATTGATATTGGGCAAGTGAGATAGCAGTACCCTCACTTAGTCAATGCTTGAAAGAAAACTAGCTTTTGGTGGTCCAAAATCTTTTTAGTGGGAAGGTCGTGATCTGAATTGGATCCATAAAGAATGATTGACAGAGCCATGGTTGTACGAGGTCGAGACAGACTTCTAAGGATTTAAAAAGGCAACCAAGAACACCTCTAAACCAGTGGCAATGGCAGCTAGTGTGGAATGACGAGGACCTCGGTTAAAGACCGAGGCCCATGGGGACTGCGCGGGAGGCAAAATTAGCCCTTGGGAGACCCAGATCGGGAAACAGAGGCAGTTTTCGATGCGTGATTGGGTTAAAAACCTCAAATTGGAAAAGGCCCAAGCGCTCGATTGCGTGGGAGATGGAAAAACCGTGGACAAAAGGCTAAAGGACAAGGTGAGACCCATGCTACGAAAATTAGCTGTATTGATCGGGGGCACCCTCAAACAGTAAGCAGAATTGGCGAAAATGGAGTGATCCCACTCAGTGGTCAATACATGGAAAGCAGAGGAAAGAGGAAACCACCATTGATCATGTGCTAACAGTCGAGCAAGTCAACCGCGTGAAATGTGCATATGGCGTCGGATCTAGAGGCCCCAGATCTAATGACTGAGATTGCGCCTGATGGGAAAGTAGAATCAACGAGGGATTAAGCCACAGTTTGTAAATATTTGACATTCAATTTGACTACCATGGTGGTAGAAGACTCATTCCACGATGTAATGAAAAAACTGAACCGACGAAGAAAATTGGCGCAGCTGCAGGAGGACATGTGGCCACTCCCTGTGAGCTTGATGATGACGCCGAATAGGGAACTCCAAGTGAAGCTATAGCAGGCGATCCGATGGGAAGTGGAAGAGGAATAGAATAGCCATGGATAGGAATTACCTTAAAGTGATGCATAAGAAAAGCAGAAAGACACCAGAACCCCGAGAGGAGGACGAAACACAGAAAGGAAGAACAAAGAGAAGAAAGATAGTGAAGCAACAATAGAACGGAAGACAGAGGGCTGAGCTGACCAAAGGCAGCATTGAGCATCAGAGAGCTTGAGGGATTCAAGCCATCCTAGAGAGGATTTGTCTTGACTAAGCACCACATTGGGCTCTCTCCATTATAGACCAGAAGGTCTCAGAGTTGGTAAGGAAAAGAGTTTATGTACTCTAGTGGCTTGGGGCATCCAAGAATCACCCTACCAAGCAAATTCCGTTTCAGGAGACTCATATTTCTACTGCAAGACACAATAAAAGAAGGTCACCACTGAGATTTGGACTGGATATGTAGCCCTGGAGGATAGGATGAACTCCTTATTAAATTCTTGTGTTCTTGTATTTGCTTACTATGTTTCTTTGTTGTTTTCCATTTCCAGTGTCTGTGTATTTGCAATATGATCAATCCGTTGCTTAAGTAACATAGACACACACACCAACACATGTGTTTGTAATACCTTCATTTAATAAATCTTTAACTAATGTCACTCATAGGGTGATTATCAGATCATGTGGAGTAGTCCACAAGGACAAGACAACAATGATAATAAATAAAACACATATTCAACAATGTAAGTACTAAAACAACTAAAGTAGTTCAACTATGTTAGTATAGGTTCAGAAAATATGCATTACAAATGTTTAAAGAGTAGTCTTACCAACATCCATAAAACATGCATGAAAGTGGCTAGCCTTAACATGATTATGAATTAAGAAAAAGTCCCAAGACACATTTGTACACCATACATCACTAGTCCCAATAGTGGGACATTTGAGCCACTCCTTGCTCCTCAAAGAACATACTACAGACTCTCAAGGCAATGTGGGAGGAGCCAAGGTGAAAAGTCCTTTTCTCATGCAATGAGGGGGGTATATATAACCAAGGGTGATTCTTGACACGTGTGACTCTTGGACTACCCTCATGCCCATTCAACTTCCTATGAATTTTCAACTGAAATGACTCTTCAACTTCTTGAGTGTGTTCATTAGAATTTCACTTTACATTGCATTCAATTATAATAGATATGGTCCATAGTGGTGATGTGGCCTTGACAACTCATGATAGAACTTGACACAACACCACTGACATGTATTGGATGGCTGTGGTGTCCATGTCAAACTGTTGCACTACTAAGTGATGGATGTACTCCCGGGTGTGCTTTGTCTTCTCCTTTGTATGGATTGATGTTGTTGGGTATTAAATGGTATTGGTCTTGCAAGATGGTTCAATGCATGTGTTCCTTTTGCTTGCTACTTGATGTGCTTTTTATGGTCATCCAACTACAAGCAAGTCTTTAAGCATGTGCACTCTTTCTTCATCTCGTTCGAAGTCTCACCATGATCTATCAATGTATCTATTCCTGCAATTAACTTATGATGGGATGACATCAAATCCAAAACCTCCTAGTTTAGCATGATGCATTATTTTCCATGTTCAGGTGACAAGGAGGGAGGAAAAGTCACTAAGATTGCACAGATCAAAACTCAGGCTAGGATGAGGAACTCCAGGGCACAATATTCAACGTCGGGGAAAACTGTGTAGTGGCCATTGGGAGGTAGAATTGCACAATGAAGGACACCAGTGGTAGCTGCAAGGTGGGACCCTAAGGGGCACTTCTATGCAATTTCTAGAGATAAGACAAGATAGGGCTACAAAGGACTTGTTGGACAGTGACATAACTTGACTACGATCACACACTTGAATGCTTAGTGATACAACATACACCATCCAGAACATATGAAAATATACTTCACTTGATGCAACAACCTTTATGAAAAGAGTGCGTGAAGTGAGTGCGAGACACGTCTATGTGATGAGAACAACTCATATGCACAAAGATTTCCCCTTGAAGGAGAAAAAACCTTCCTTTGCATGACAAACAATAATCCCCATGCCCAAAGATGACACATTCTGTATAAGATAAAGCATGAATGACTCTTATGATTGAAGAGGGGAGCTTGAGATCATCATCTTACCAATAAATGACTAAGGAACTATTGTTCACATGATCCACAGTAGGCTCCGAAATTTGAGTACAGGCCAAAATTTTTGAGGGGGTTGCAGTCGATACAACATTTGGCGACACACTGGTTAAATTCAAACTTCTATGTCTCGGTTCATTTTAATGTAGGGCCTTGGTCCATTAGGAAGTATTGATTCATTGTGAAGATTACCTCAGCTTCCCCACTTACCCCATGGGAAAACATGGTCCCCTTTGTACCTTCTCAGTTGAACACAACATAAGATTCAACCAAATCACAATGTTTCAAATTAGGAATGGTAGTTTAGCTCACGATCTTAAGATTTACAGAGTATATTTTTTCATCTCTGGTGTTGCTCCATTTCCAGCAGGTGTAGAAAATACCCCAACAGAGTCATGCAGGAATACAAGCATTTCTCCACTTCTAGTGAGCCTAGATAGTACCCAAGTGGAGTTTCCTGCTTCACCTTTCTGTGTAGGAAGCCTTTCTCTTCTTTCATCTTTGTTATTTTTAAATAGAACTGTGCATAGACACTTATTTATTTTGGGGCGAAATAGGGAACTTGACTTATTGAGAGCAAGAGAGGTTGTTCCTTTAGAGAAGCATGTAAAGACCTTTGATTCATGTTTTCTCATTTAGATTTTCCCCTTCTCTGTTTCTACTAGTTGGATAAGCTTGAACACACCAAAATAGAAAACAAGTACAAGCATGAGGTTCCTAGTGTGGGCACAGGTTCATGGTTGGATGAAAGCTCTCCTTACAAACGGATCATATTTTCCATCAAGAATTGATCGGCCAAAAGTTACAAGCAAACAAAAAGAAGACAAAAACAAAATTGGCCAAGGGATGCAATGTCACAAGACTCTTTGAACGTTGCCCACATACACATTCAGAAGCCAGGACGTAGGTCTAGGCACTAGAATTATTCGTGTAGCAAAAACAAATGGAAAAATTGACATAAAGGAAAAACAAGATGAGAGGAAAGGTGTACACAACAAGGAAACAAAACTAGAAGACAAGAAAGAAAAATTAATAAGGAAAACTTGATGCAGAGACAGGACAATGGAACCAGAATGAATTACCAGAATGAGTGCAAGATGAGTGCAAGGAAATGAAAAATAATATGCAACTATTCCTACTCCTATCCTAACAGCTAGATGGTCGAGGTTATGTGTAATGAAATTTCTAGTGAAGCCACCGTAGCCACTCCCAATTTACATCCACAAAGATATGGATGATTAAAACAGATAAAAATTAGTGTGCAATAGAAAATACAAAAACTTGAGCAAGTTGCGCACAGAAAGGAAGGTCTTGCCTATGGGCAAAAATATTTGTCATAACTACTCAATACACGTGCTTACCTTTTTTATGGATACCCTTTCTAAGAAAACCTCAGAAGATTCTTGCAGATGCGTCCTTGTCTACACTAAGCTTCTTAGCAAGTGCAAGGAAGGATTGAAACTTCTTTCCTAAAACATGGCTTTCCAAGTAAGATTTTTCTAGTCATTTAGTGATTAGATCATGAAATTCATAATGGTTGTTTGGCATCCTCGTGATCTATGAAAGGGTGAATTTTTGATTTGACAAATGAGATAATGCTGGCAATATTGTAAGGAAAAATAAATTTGATCATTTTCAATAGTCATGCCAAGGCAGTGAGGACCTGCCCTCAACATAGGCTGATGTGCCTCACCTGCTTGACAGAAATATGAGGAGAAAAATGTTAAATAATGAATATTAGAGTGTGTGAAGGAATTTTCATCGGACGTGCCAATGGGAAAATGATAAGATGAGTGAAAGTCGCCCAAGATAGAGGAATGATCAAATGAGTTGGTTGAGATGCTAGATTCCCGGTTTGAAATGAACAGAGAAAATTTCATTTGAAAAATGTTGCGAACATTCTGAACAATGGAACCAAGTTCATTGTGAGCTAGACATGATGGAGTTTGATGTAAGAGATGTGCATGAAGACAGATGTGCTGTAACATATTCGTGGATTATGTCATAAGTGAAATTTTGAAAATTTGGGAGATGACACCTGGAATAACAAACATTTTTTGCTTAAGAATTAAAACTGAATGAAACCATGTAGATAGATAGAATGTGCACAGACCACTAGATTT
Organism: Pinus taeda; assembly: GCA_000404065.3. Classification (NCBI taxonomy): domain Eukaryota; kingdom Viridiplantae; phylum Streptophyta; class Pinopsida; order Pinales; family Pinaceae; genus Pinus; species Pinus taeda. The sequence continues at coordinate 119,553 of APFE031731575.1, forward strand.
GATTTGGTTATGGGGGCTTACCAGAGTTGCAAAGGCGTGGCATAACTATCAACGGACGTTGAAGTGCCTTGACTCCTTGGCATGTACTGAAACTTTCAAGAAGTATAGAATCAAATTTTGAAGCCTGAACTATATCATGCATGGATTGAGGATGGCAATTGTTGCTAATTTTAACATTGCTCTCAAGATGGCAACAATCTCTGCCTCAAGTTGCACTAGTTTTTTCAACCTCAGCAAGATGACCTGAAGAGTTGTCTACATGCAAGAGAAGAGATGACAGGGAATGGGAAGGAAAGTTTGTGATTAGACTGTTTTCAACTTTATCATGGACAACCTCACTTTCTTGTGTCAATCAAGGAGATAACTCATCGGATGAAGACACAAGAGAATGTGTATTATCTCTGCCGCATGTGGATGAATTGTGAATGGTAGGACACAATGGAAAGTGAGGTGAAGAGGTAGTTTCGATATGGATGTCTTCTTTGACCAGAGCACATTCTAGATCTGAATTAGAGTCTTCATGAATAAATGGAAGATCACATGATGTGCTTGGGTGTTCTTCACAACTTATGGAAGCATGGGAGTGATGACTACCCAAGACTGGGGGTTGATCAAAATAATTAATTGTACATGATGCTCCACCGAGATTAGTCGATTGAGAATCGTTCAAGAATGGAAGCTCATTATTTTGATGCACAAAATTTTGAAATAGAGAGGGAAGATTGATAATATCCTCACTTTGTTTCTCCTCTGCTTGTGTAATGTGACTACCTTGTGCCTGATTGCAATTTGAGCCAGTGACTTAAGAATCAAGAGAATTCGAACAACTGGCTGGTGAAGCACATTGATCAAGCAAGTCATGGTACAAGGAGTCATGGCTTGTAGATGATGAAGGGTAGTAGAGATGCGGGTCATATTCGAGACTTGAGTTATGAACAATGGCATCCTCTTGTGGGATGGAGGAGTTAGTCCTCACTATAGGCTTTCTTAGCCGCTCTGTAGCTTCCTCCATAGAAGCGGGAGACAAATGAGAAGGTGGACTGGGGACATCCTGTGCAGATTTCTCATCTTTGCAATCACCGCAAGGGGCCACCCACATCGGGACCGAAAAAGGAGGAGGAAAGGGAGCAAACACGGTGTTGGGCTCCTCCTCTGCAATCTGAGGTGCCTCATGGTTCACAAGAGTTGGGGAGGAAGGGAAATCGGGAGGTTCACCATATTGAGAAATAAAAACCAAGAGTTTAAACTCTTCCCTCAGGAAATCAAAGTTCAAAATTTGTTCAAGAATTTCATAACATAAGTGAAGGAAGCAATCAACAAATTCCTCAACTGATTTGTTAGGCTCCATTTTCAAACGACATATTTTTTCATGGAAATATCGGTGGCTATTCTCATCAAACTTTTTAGTCATCTTTTCAACAAGCTAAACAAACGAATCGATAGAGGAAAAGGGTAATGTGTGACACCATTTCTTAACACGAACTTCAAATGTTAGGGTAAGTAATGCAACCCAGATATCTCTAGGCTTTATTCTCTAATGCTTGAAAAAAGTAATAAATTAACACACATGGTATGAAAATATGGTTCACCCTCACCACTAAACTTCAACTTGGATAGGTCATTGATAAATTCCATGGGGATGGTATATTCAAAATTTATAGAAAGACATCCTGGGATTATGATGTCAGGAAGAGCCATTTTTAAAATAAGAGATTCAAATCAAACTCTACAGGAATAACTTGTTGTCTCGATCTCCTTCTAGCAAATTTTTGTTGACGGTGCTGGAAATCCATCAACGAAGGGGATCTCCCCAATGTGAAGTCCCAACTAGACCTCACACCATTTGGTGTAGGATTCCCATCCAGTATGAACGCCCAGTTTCCATATACTTAGAGATCTGCCTTAGCTCTAGTTGTCAGCACATGACACTGTTACACTGGTATCTTCAAACAACAAGGTATATGTGCCTAATGAGTGCGTAATGTACCTGTGTCAAGGTTATCTTACCACAAAAGGGGGAGAAAAGTGAGCCTCTAAGTGAGAGGTATTAGTACCACCCAGGAAGAGACACATGCGAACCAGGAATAATCTATCTAGAATCCAGTGGAGTAGTCCACAGCTAACATGGCAGTCGCTAAAACTGAAGTTCAAGGGAAAACACATGCACCATCCAACAGAGTAGTCCACACGGATGTGACAATTGTTATAACCAGTAAACAAGAGAAGTCTGTCTAATGTCCTGTGGAGTAGTCCACAAGGACGAGAAACAATGATAAGCAATACAACACATATTCAATAATGTAAGTACTAAAACAACCAAAGTAGTTCAACTATCTTAGTACAAGTTAAGAAAATATTCATTACAAATTTATAAAGTGTAGGCTTACAAACATCCACAAAACATGTGTGAAAACATGTTGGCCTTAATAGGCTTCTAAATTAAGAAAAAGTCCCAAGACACATTTGCACACCATATATCACTAGTCCCAGTAGCGGGACATTTGAGCCACACCTCGCTCCTCAAAGAAAATACTACTGTCTCTCAAGGTTATGTGGGAGGAGCCAAGGTGAGAAATAATTTTCTCACACAATGAGGGGGGTATATATAACCAAGGGTGATGCTTGACCCTTGTGACTCTTGGACTACCCTCATCATTGTTCAACTTCCTATGAATTTTCACCAGACATGAATCTTCAACTTCTTTTGCATGTCCATTGGACTTTCACTTTACATTACATTAAGTTACAATAGATATGATCCATAGTGGTGATGTAGCCTTGAAAAATCATGACACAACTTGACATGACATTGCTGACATGTACTGGCTGGCTGTGGTGTCCATGTCAAGCTATTGCGCTACTAACTCATGGATGTACTCTTGCATGTGCTTTGTCTTCTCCTCCACATGGCTTGATGTTGTGGGGTATTCAATGGTCTTGGTCTTGCAAGATGGTTCAATGCATGTGTTCCTTTTGCTTGCTGCTTGATATGCTTTGTATGTCTGCCCAGATACAACCAAGTGTTCAAGAATGTGTGTCCCTTCTTCATCTCATTCGTTGTCTTGCCATGATATATTAGTGTACCTATTCCTGCAATTCACTCATGAAGAGACAACATCAAATCCAAAACCTCATAGTCTAGCATGATGCATTGTTTTATGTGTTTAGGTTACAGGGAGGGAGGACAAGTCATTGAGACTGTATAGAGCACAACTCAAGGGAGGATGAGGAACTTCAGGGCATATTCTTGACTACCAGGGAAAACTGCACAGTGGCCACTAGGAGGCAGAATTGCATAGTGAAGGACACCAGTGGCAGCTGCAAGGTGGGACCCTAAGGGGCAATTATGTGCAGTTTCTAGAGGGAAGATAATACATGGATGTAGAGGACAATCTAGGAAATTCTACGCAATTTCTAGAGGGAAGATAGGACAAGGCAGCAGGAGACCAACTGGGCATCTCTGCACAATTTCCCGGGGGAAGACAAGGCAAAGCAGCAGAGGAATGACTGGGAAGTTCTGTGTAGTTTTAGAGAGCAGTGAGTCCCGAGTGAGGGAGGTCACTCAGGAGGACATATATGTGTAGTTTCTAAGAGAAGTGTAGGCCTAGGTCTCTGTGAGATGTGGGGATCCAAAAAGTAGGAAGAAGGCTTTATGATTGTTCTTGCAAAGTGCATAGTTCAAATTGGCATTTGAGGCAATTTCTACGCAGTTTTGGGAAGGAGGATAACTACTCACCTCTAGGATTGCACAGTGAAACTGACCCAGAGGACAACCACAAGCACTGCACAGTTCCAGGAGACATAGCAACACCACTGAGGGCTAATATTGTGCAGTGCAGCTCAGTCGGGGTCCAAGGTGTGAAGTTGTTCCCTTGAGAGATTTTTAGGAAAATGGCTAAGTTTGAAAGGTAAGTGAAATCATAAATACTCGACATTATGATCACACACTTAACATACTTTGACAACATGGCAAAACTGACCACCGAGACAACATAGAAAATCATGACCCTCTATGGGATTGTCAAGAGGTGAAATCAACAAGTGCGACACTTGGGATAGACCTTCGAATGACCATGATGACACTTGCAGGATAGTGATTACAAATTTGTGTGTGAGTATGATGGATGTTCACATAGCTAGGACAACCCAAACACACAAAGCCAAACCTTTCAAAATCACCAGAATAAGATCGCAAGCATGGAAAAACAATCAACATGTCAAAAGACGATAGTTGGTTAAGAAAGCAAAAAGGAAGCAAGACATAAAGAGGAAATACATGGAACGACTTCTATTGCTTGCAACTATGCATGTCATTGAAGACATAATGATATGACAATGAAAACTAGTCCTTCAAGCTACACCAAGATATGTGTTTCAAAAGATGTGCTTTGTTTTCCTTACCTACCCTCCAAAGGGTTATGCATCTAATAGAGTCTTCATGTGGTCTCGCCCTTCTATCATACCTTGGTATACTTGGTCTTCTTATCATTCTCTGCAACTCCTTGAGAGTCATATAGCATGTCATCCTTCCTTTTGGTCACTGAGAGACACTTCTGCACAGTTTTAGTGGGTCATGACTACTGTTGAGATGAGAACTTGGGAGGCACATCTACACAGTTTCTGGATGCAAGGTAGATTGGGCAGCTGAGGGACAGTATTGTGCAATTTTGAGATGCAAGGAATTGTTGTGGGATGAGGTCAAGGGAGGACACATTTGCACAATTTCAGGATGCAAGGCAGAGTAAGTAGTTGAGGGACAATGTTGCGCAGTTTCTAAAGACAATGGGTTCTCGCTAAGGGAAGGACACTGGAGGAAACCACTACACAATTTTGAATGCCAAGAGATGCTAGACTCTCTACGCATTGTGTAGTTCTAGTAAGCAAGGGGAAAAGCTTGGGGGTTACTGGTGCAAAATATTCAGTTCTGAAAAGATAGATGAGGCTAAGATTTTAGGGAAACTCCAAAATTTGGCTAAGTATGGGATCAATGGAACTGATATGAATAGTGATAGAACTTGACTATGATCACACACTTGAACACTTAGTGATACAAAAACCTTTATGACAAGAAGGCGTGAAATGAGTGTGAGACATGTCTCTATGATGAGAAAAACTCATACGCACAAAGATTTCCCTTTGAAGCATAAAAAACCTCCCTTTGCATGAAAAATGATAATCTCCAGGCCCAAAGATGACACATGCTATATAAGATAAAGTGTGAAAAACTCTTAAGATTGAAGAGGGGAGATTGAGATCACCAGCTTACCAATAAGTGACTAAGGAACAATTGATGATAGGATCCATAGTAGGCTCTTAAATTTGAGAATAGGCCAAGATTTTGGAGGGTGTTGTACCCTCTACAATGGAATGGTTGAATTCTAGCTTCTTTGTCTTGGTTCATTTTAGTGATGGGCCTTGGTCCATAAGGAAGTATTGATTCATTGTGCATATCACCTCGGCTTCCCCACTTACCCCATGGGAAAACATCATCTCCTTTGTACCTTCTCATTTGAACACAACATAAGATTAAACTAGATCATATTGTTTCAAATTGGGAAGGGTAGTTTAGCTCGCGAGCTTAAGATTTCAAGAGTATATTTTTTCATCTCTGGTGTTTCTCCATTGAAATTAGGCCTGGACAATACCCCGAAAAATTCATGCAAGAACACAAGCATTTCTCCACTGCCAACGAGCCTGGAAAATACCTAGGTGGAGTTTCCTACTTCACCTCTCTGCATAGGAAGCCTTTTTCTTCTTTTGCCTCTATTATTTTTAAATATAAATTTGCATCAACACTTATTTATTTTGGGGTGGAAGAGGAGGTTGTTCCTTCAGAGAAGCATGTAATGACCTCTGATTCAGGTTTTCTTGTTTAGATTTTCCCTTCTCTATTTCTACAAATTGGATAATATTGAACACACCAAAGTAGAAAATTGAGTATAGGTATGAGGTTCCTAGTCTAGGAAAACGTTCATTGTAGGACAAAAGCTCTCCTTATGGACATATCATATTTTTCGTCAAAACTTCATCGGCCAAAAGTTACAACACAACAAAAATAAGATAGACATAGGATTGGTCAATGGCTGCAATGTCACAAGACTCTTTGAATGTCGGCCACATACACATTCAGAAGCCAGGACGCAAGTCCAGGCACAACACTTATTTGCGTAGTGAAACAAATGAAAAACTCAACACGAAAGGAAAAACAAGACAAGAGGGAAGGCATACACAACAAGGAAACGAAACTAGAATACAAGAAAGAAAAATTACTAAGGAAAATATAATGTGGATTTAGGACAAGGGAACAAGAACAAATTACCAAAACGAGTGCAAGACAAGTGCAAGGAAAATAAAACTAAGAAGTAACTAATCCTACTCCTATCCTAACAACTAGATGGTCTAGGTTACGTGTAATGAGATTTCTAGTGAATCCACCGTAGTCACTCCCAACTTGGATTCACAAATATATGTACAATTAAAATAGATAAAAAGTAGTGTGTAATAGAAAATACAAAAACTTGAACAAGATGCACAAGGAAAGGAAGGTCTTTCCTATGGTAGAAAGATGTGTCACAACTAACCAATACACATACTTACCTTTCTTTATGGATACCTTTTCTAAACAAACCTTAGAAGCTTCTTGAAGATGCCTCCTTGTCTGCACTGAGCTTATTTGAAAGCAAAATGAAGGATTGAAACTTCTTGCCTACAACATGGCTTTCCAAGTAAGATTGTTCCAGCCATTTAGCAATTGGATCGTGAAATTCATAATGGCTGTTTGGACAACCTTGTGATCTATGAAAGGCTAAATTTTAGATTTGATAGATGGGATCACGATGGGAATCTTGTAAGGAAAAATAAATGTGATCATTCTCAACAGTCATGCCAAGACTGTGAGGACCTTCCATCAACGCAGTCTGAAGTGCCTCACCTGCTTGATAGAAATCTGAGGAGAAAGATGCTAAAAATTGAAGATTTCAGTGTGGGAAGAAATTGTCATTAGACATGCCAATGGGAAAATGATAAGCCCAATGATAGTCACCCAAGATAGAGGAATGATCAAATGAGCTGGTTGAGATGCTAGATTCCCGGTTTGAAATGAACAAAGAAAAATTTGTTTGAGAAATCTTGCAAATATTCTGAACAATGGAACCAAGTTCGGTGTGAGCTAGACATGACAAACCACCTTCCTGTAACTAGTGAAAAATTAAACAGGCATCATAGGCGTCACATGAGTTTAAAAAGGATTCTAGCACTGTGAATGTGTGACACTAGTTGGGGAATGGTGAATGAATAGGAACTTGATTCGTATGATAGCTTGTGCAGTCATAATCACACAAGGAGGTTTCTGGTGTGATGAGTTGACATGTTTGTAGTGCAAGGTTCACAAGAATAATGAGGAGCTGATCATGAGAGGGAAAATTCGATAAGTATGATTGTGGGCAAAGGCAGTCTTTGAGATGATCAAATTCACAATTCCATGATTTCATGAGATACAAACACTCCCAACCTAAGTTTGATGTAAGATATGTTCATGAAGACAGGCGCGCTCTAACAAATTCGTGGATTCTGTCATAATTGAAATTTTGAAAATTTGAGAGATCACACCCGAAATACCAAATTTTTTTACACGAGAATTCAAACTAAATGAAACCATGAAGATAGACATATTGTGCATGAGAAACTAGATTTGATTTGGTTTCGGGGTCTTACCAGAGTTTCGAAGTCATGACATAACCATCAATGAACATTGAAGTGCCTCAACTCCTTGGCACATCTCGGAACTTTCCAGAGTTACAGAATCACATTTTGAAGATTGAACTAGATCATACATGATTTGAGGATGGTTGTTGTTTATGATTTCAACACTTCTCTCAGGATGGCAACCATCTCTGTCATAGGTTGCACCAGATGTTTCAGCGTCAACAAGCTTACTTGAAGAATTATCTTCATGAAAGAGAAGAGATGAAAAGGAATGGGAAGGAAACTCTTTGATTAGACTATTTTCAACTTTATCATGGAAAATCTCACCGTATTGTGTCAATCGAGGATATAACTCATCACATGAAGAAACAAGATAATGTGGAGTATCTCTGCCACATGTGGATTCATTGTGAATGGTAGGACATAATGGAAAGTGAGGTGAAGAGGAAGTTTAGATATGGACGTTTTCTTTGACCAGAGCACTATCTAGATCTAAAATAGAGTCTTCATGACAAAATGGAAGATCACATGATGTGCTTGGCTGTTTTTCATGACATATGGAAGCATGGGAGAGATGACTTCCCAAGTCAAGGGGTTGATTGAAATAATTAATTATATAGGATATTTGATCAAGATTAGCAGATTGAGAATCGTTCAAGAATGGATGCTCATTGTTTTGATGCACACAATTTTGAAATAGAGAGGGAAGATTCATAGTGTCCTCATTTTTCTACTCCTCTGCTTATGTAATGTGATAGCCTTGCGCCTAATCGCAATTTGAGCCAGTATCTTGAGAATCAAAATATTGCAAACAACTAGTTGGTGAAGTAGATTGATCAAGCAGGTTATGGTACAAGGAGTCATGGCTTGTAGATGATGAAAAATGACATAGATGTAGGTCAAATTTGACACTTGAGTTAGGAATGGTGATGCTCTTGCAAGATGGAGGAGTGAGTCTTCACTATAGGATTTTTAATCCATTATGGAACTTCCTCCATAGAAGTGGGAGACAGATGAGAAGGTGGCATGGGGACATGCTGTGCAAATTTCTTATCTTTGCAATCACCGCAAGGGGGCACCCACATCAGGACTGTAAAAGGAGGAGGACAAGGAACAAATGAGGTGTTGGGCTCCTCCTTTGCAATATGAGGTGCCTCGTGGTTTGCAAGAGTTGGAGAGGAAGGGAAATTGGTAAATTCACTATATTGAGAAATACAAACCAAGCATTTAATCTCTTCTCTCTAGAAATAAAAGTTCAAAAGTTGTTTAGGAATTCGTAACAGAGGTGAAGCAAGTGATCAACAAAGTCCTCAACTAATTCATCAGGCTCCATTCTTAAATGATATTTTTTTCATGGAAATTCGAGTGGCTATACTCATCAAATGTTTTAGTCATAATTTCAACAAAATTACCAAATGAATCGATAGAAGCAAAGGGTAATGTGTGACACGATTTCTTAACATGACCTTCGAATGTGAGGGTGAGTAATGTGACCTAGACATCTCTAGAATTTATTCCATGATGCTTGCAAAAAATAATAAATTGACTCACATGGTTATGAAAAGATGGTTCACCCTCACCACTGAACTTCAACTTGGACATATCATGGATAACTTCCATGGGGATGGTACGTTCTAACTTTATAGAAATATATCCTAGGATTGTGATGTTAAGAAGAGCTAGTTTTAAAATAAGAGAAGCAAACCAGACTTTACGGGCACAACCTATTGTTTAGCCCTCCTTCTAGCGTCATTTTGTTGATGATGCTAAAAATCCATCGACCATGGCGATCTCCTTGATGTGAAGTCCCAACTAGAACTCACACCATTTGGTGTAGAATCACCATCCAATATGAAGGCATGGTTGCCATATACTTAGAGATCTATCTTGGCTTTAGTTGTCAGCACATGAGAGTGTTACGTTGCTATCTTCAAACAACAAGGTATGTGCCTTGTGAGTGCATAATGTAACAGTGTCAAGGTTCTCTTACTCTAAAAGGGGGATAATAGTGAGCCTCTAAGTGGGAGCTTGGAGGTAGTAGTACCACCCAGGAAGAGACACACATGAACCATGAATGGTTTGTCCAGCATCTAGCAAAGTTCTCTAGAGTCAAAGCGATAGTCACTAAAACTCAAGTGTAGGGAAAAATACGTACACCATCTAGTAGAGTATTCCACACAGATGTGACAATCATTATAACCAATAAACAAGAGAGGCCCGTCTAATGTCTTGCAGAGTATTCCACAAGGATGAGCCAACAATGATAAGAAATATAGCACATCTTAAACAATGTAAGTACTAAAACAACCAAAGTAGTTCAACTATCTTAGAATAGGTTAAGAAAACATGCATTTCAAATGTTTAAAGAGTAGTCTTACAAATATCCACAAAACATCTGTGAAAACATGCTGACCTTAACAGGCTTTTGAATCAAGAAAAAGTCTCAAGCCACATATGTACGCCATACATCACTCTAGTAGTGGGACATTTGAGCCACTCCTCACTCCTCAAATAACAAACTACAAACTCTCAAGGCTATGTGGGAGGTGCCAAGGTGAAAAATCATTTTCTCATACAATGAGGGGGGTATATATAACCACAGGTGATGCTTGACCCTTGTGACTCTTAGACTACCCTCATTACCATTAAAATTCCTATGAATTCTCAAATGGCATGACTCTCCAACTTCTTGTGTGTGTCCATTGGACTTTCACTTTAAATTACATTTAGTTACAATAGATATGGTCCATAGTGGTGATGTGACCTTGACAACTCATGACACAAATTGAAACGACACTGCTGGCATGTACTAGCTGGCTATGGTGTCAATTTCAAGCTGCTACACTCCTAAGTGATGCATGTACTCTCGGGTGTGCTTTGCCTTCTCCTTCGCATGGCTTGATGCTGCAGGGTTTTCAATGTTCTTGGTCTTGCAAGATGGTTGAATGCATGTGTTCCTTTCACTTGCTACTTAATGTGCTCTATATGTTTGTCCAGCTTTAAGAAATTATTCAAGCATGTGCACTCCTTCTTCATCTTGTTCATCATCTTGCCATGATTTATTAGTGTACCTTTTCCTGTAATTCACTCATGATAGGACAACACCAAATCCAAAACCTCCTAGTCTAGCATGATGCATTTTTTCCATGTTTAGGTGGCAGGGAGGGAGGACAAGTTGCTAAGATTGTAAAGAGCACAACTTAGGCTGCGATGAGGAACTCCATGGCATAGTCTTCACTATTGGGAAGGTTGTGTAGTGGTCACTGGGAGGCAAAATTGTGCAGTGAAGGATACCAATGGCAGCTGCAAGGTGGGACCCTAAGGGGCACTCTGCGAAGTTTCTGGAGGGAAGACAAGACATGGATGTAGAATACCAGCTGGGTAGTTTTGCTTAATTTTTAGAGGGAAGACATGACAAGGCTTTAGGGGATTAGCTAGGGAGCTTTGCATAATTTCCCTGGAGAAGACAATGCAGAGTAGCAGAGAAAAAACTGGGAAGTTTTGCGTAGTTTTAGAGAGAAATGAGTCCCGACTATGGGAGGTCACTATGGAGGACATCTCTGCATAGTTTTTGAGAGAAGTGTAGGCCCAGGTCTCTGTGCAATGTGGGGCTCCAGCAAGTAGGAAGGATTCTTGATGACTGTCCTTGCGAAGTGCACAGTTCAAATTGGCCTCTGAGGCAACTTCTTACCTCTGGGATTGCGTAGTGTGATTGATTGGGAGGAAAACCTCAAGCACTACATAGTTCTAGGAGACAGAGCAACACCACTGAAGGCTGAAACTATTCATTGTAGATCAATCGGGGTCTGGGGAAGTGAAGTTCTTCCGTCGTGAGATTTTCAGGAAAATGGCTAAGTGTGAAAGGCAAGTGAACTCATGAAGACTCGACATTGTGATCACACACTTAACATACTTTGACAACACAACGAAACTGACAACCATAACAACATAGAAAAGCATGACCCTTAGTGGGACTGTCTAGAGGCGAAAGCGATAAGTGTGAAACTTGGGATAGACCTTTGGATGACCATGATGACACTTGTGCAACAATGCTTACAACTTTGCACGTGAGTACGACAGTTGTTCACATAGCTTGGACAACCCAAACACATAAAGACAAGCCTATCGAAATCAATAGAACAAGATCACAAGCATGAAAAAGAAATCAACATTTCAAAAGACGATAGTTGGTTGAGAAAGAAAAAAGGAAGCAAGACACAAAGAGGAAATACATGGAATGACTTTCAATGCTTGCAACTATGCATGTCATTGAATATAGAATGATATGAAAATGATAAGAAATCCTTCAAGCTACACTAAGAGATTTGTTTCAAAATATGTGCTTTGTTTTACTTACCTACCCTCCAAAGGGTTATGCATCCAACGGGGTCTTCATGTAGTCCTGCTCTTCTATCATACCTTGGGTTCCTTGGCTTCTTATATTTCTCCTCAGTTTCGTGAGAGTCATATAGCATGTCATCCTTCCTTGTGGCCACTGAAAGACACGTCTGCATAGTTTTAGAAGGCAATGACTACTACTAGGATGAGACCTTGGGAGGCACATATACACAGTTTATGGATGCAAGGTAGACAAGGCAAATGAGGGACAATACTATGCAGTTTTGGGATTCAAGGCACAACTGTGGGATGAGGTCCTGGGAGGACACATCTGTGCAATTTTAGGATGTAAGGAACACTGGGCAATTGAGGGACAACATTGCACATTTTCTAAATACAGTGGGTTTTGGCTGAGGGAAGGATACTAGAGGAAACCACTACACAGTTTTGAATGCCAAGGGAGGCTGGACTATCTGCACATTACAAAATTCCAACAAGCAAGGGGGAAGTATTGAGGGTTGTAGATGCGAAGTGTGTAGTTCTGGAAAGTGGGATGAGGCTAAGTTGCTAGGGAAACTCCAGAACTTGGCTAAGTGTGGGATTAGTGGAACTGATATGAATAGTGATAGAACTTGACTGCGATCACACACTTGAACACTTAGTGATACAACATAGTCCATCCAGAACATATGAAAACATACTTCTCTTAATGCAACAACAATGAGTGCGAGACATGTCTATATGATGAGAATAATTCATATGCACAAATATTTCCCCTTGAAGTAGAATAAACATCCCTTTTCATGACAAATGATAATCCCCATGCCCAAACATGACACATGTTGTATAAGATAAAGCTTGAACGACTCTTAAGATTGAAGAGGGGAGCTTGAGATCATCAACTTGCCAATAAGTGACTAAGGAACAATTGATCACAGGATCCACAGTAGGCTCCAAAATTTGAGTATAGGACAAAATTTTAGAGGGCGTTGCAGCACTACAAAAGATTCCATGATTTGTATGTAACAATGTTTTCCTTCCCATTTAATAAGGAATTAGGTTATATGTTCTCTCCCTTTTTAGATTTTTTGGGATTTATTCAGTGCATGCATTCTTTAAAAAATGTTCTCTTTCTTATTTCTCTCCTCCTCTCTTAACAATCAAGCCTCTTAGGTCATAGCTCCCAAGATCTAGATCAATGATATCAGATCCATGTTGGCTTGTTGGGTGTCTGAGTGCAATTTGTTTTATCCTTGTCACCATTTCCATTATATTGGCACAATTCCAATCCCTTTTTTGGGCTCCTTTGGTTCATCTTTTTTACATCTCTACTATGATCTATTATTCTTTGCAACTATTTTCCCTTCTTCCACTTCTTAGATGCCTTTCTAGTTTATATACATCCATTTAGAAGCTAACAACCATTTAGCAATGAAAAAATGTGTCTCCCTCTATTTCTCATCCCTATCATTAATCTCATCATCAATCTCATTCTCCCAAACCCTCTCAAATTTTTCCTCTCCTTTCAAACCCCAAGTCGTTCCCCACCAAAAAAAATCTCACTCCCTATCGCTCTTCATTTACATGTAGACCATCACGCCACCTGTCCTCACCTTTGAGGGAGGGAGAGATGTTAAATCCTCTTTGGACTTGAAATGCACCCATTTAGACACCACTCATGTCATCATGCATAGGGGCATCATGTGATGACCCTTTCTGATCCCTGGAAGCACAAAAGGGTTGGAGTGATACCCTATCTAGATCCAATGGGATATTGACATAAAAACAAAGGGTTCACTAGAATAAAATAAATAATAATTAAATAAAGGTGGTAAAATTTACTATAGAAAAAATAAAGTGACCCAAGGTTTTTCTTTTTTGGAGGAGGAAAACATTATTTAAAAGATAAGGAGTCTAAAGTAGGGAGATGCAAATAATTATTGGTGAATTGATTAAGGAGCTCAAGTATCTTATTGAGAGAGGTAAAACCTTCATTTTCTCCAAGTTTTGGAGTTGAGATATAAACCCTATTTGATGGAATTAGTTCGGTGGTCACTAAACCACCTTAGCCAATTATTGCATTTTGTAGGCTAATCCTTTAGAAGTCGATTTGGAAATGTAAGGATGGGATCAAAATTTTAGTGTTCTAAGAGGGTTGAATCAGCTAAAAGGATGTCAAGTTCTACACACAATGAACATATACTATTGGCCAATTTCATACCCATAAGAGGTCGAAATTATTAAGTTTATAGGAGTTGAATCTGATTGTAGTGAAAGGGTCAAATTGCTAAATTCCTTGTAGCTTATCAAGGATTGAATCATTAGATTTAAGGTTTTAAATATCCTCATGATGTGGTTGAAAGATTCTATGCATTCAAGAGGCCGATTAAAGGTTGAATTTATTTAGGATTGGACGCTAAATATCTTAGGAAACTGCAGTTGCAAATTTCCTAAGCAAGGAAATTTTTTTTAATCAAGGAATGAGTGGCAACCTATGTTTTTGTTTATTCTGAGGTGCCAAATTGATTCATGTCATGTTGGTTGATTTAAAGGGCCAATTCATGCTCCATTATAGGCCGATTTAGAGGCCAAATTAAAAAATCCTAGTGGCAGAGGAAATTTTTGAGGCTTTGTGTGGATGAATTGCACCAAGAAAGGGGCTAAAATTCATTGTCTTCCTAGGGATGGATTTTTATCAGATAAGAGGGGCGAAATCAGTTATTAAAGAGACATAAAATTGTCCCAGTGAGGAGGGTTGAATAGTATCATGCAAGCTAGCTAAATTTCTCATTTGGAGAAGCAAACACTTTTTGGGTATTTTCTAAGTTCTATCTCAAGCACATTTCATATAAAAATTCCTTTTTAAAATCCATGAATTAAATTGATGAAGCAACAACATTTCATTAATTACTAGTTTTTTCACGGTTGCAAATTTTATTTTAATTTTGTTGGTATTTTTTTTTTTTTTGGTAGGTAAGCACCCACGGGGGATTTGAATTAGTGACCTATC
>APFE031731578.1:0-43880 GCA_000404065.3 Pinus taeda
TGCCAATTGATCTAACCCAGTCATCCCCTGATAGCTCCAAAAAATCAAAAGCCTCAAAAAGGCTAAGGTTTGAGGAGGTTGGTAAGGAATTCATGGTCAAACCCCGAAGACCAATCACCAGGGGACAAATCCAAGCAGCAGAGCAAGTCCATAAAGATGAGGTAACTGCCAAGGTAACGAAACAAAAGAAACCAAACAATTGCCTAAGGCAGAGAAGGCAGAGAAAGCAGAGGAAACCAAAAGAATAATTTATACCAGAGGACAGGCCAAACAAATGGGAAAACAGATAGCTCAAACAGAAAAAGCAAAGGAGAGCAAAAAGAAAGATATGAAGGAAAAGGCTCCTATTGTCAAGAAAGTTAAAACCTCATCTACGAAGGAGAAATGGGAAGCAGCTGATAAAGAAATGGCTGATTTAGAAAAAACAGTATCAGAGATTGCAGCCATGGAGAATGAACTTGCAAAACTAAAAGCTCAGTTAGGCAAGTTAGCTGCTAAATAAATTGAAAATGTTTAAGGTCAGATGTTGCTCCAAGTTTTGTTTATTTTTCTTAAGTTAATTAATTTTTGAGGCATGTATAAAAGGAAGACAAATTAGTAATTTTGGAACCAGGGGTGAAGCTGTAACAGTCACAAAGTAATTGAAGAAATTCATTGAAGACTGTAATTTTGCAAAGAACAACAGTTTCGTAGCGCGCTACGAAACTGTTGTAGGTGACTGTTTTTAAAAGAAAATTCAAAAGTGATGCTGAGGTCATCAAATTTTGTGAAGAAAGGCTTCGAGGATAGGAAGGAAATCATAAATGGTTGCCAAAGCATTCAAAGAAGGACAAATGTAAACTTTGTATCATAAAGGTAAAACATTTTGGTTTTTACTAAAGTCTTCATAAAGTTTCTTTATGACCGAAAAATTAGGGTTTCTGGTAGGGTTACCAGAATTTTGGGTTGAACACCTGTCAGTGTCCACAAAGCGTCCAGATTATCAGCCATATGGTGTTATGCATGGTCATTAAGGTTATTGTACAGCTTCAAGCACGTTATGTTGGAAAATAAACATGGATTAAAGCAGGGACCGTGAAAACAGAGTATCTATCTTCATCAAAGGTTGAGTCAGCAGCATAGTTGGAATCCAAGGCAGCCTGTTCAGTGAATGCTTCTTCAAATACATTTCAGCCACTACAGGATAAGCACAGGTGTCAAAGACCAGGAGAAAATCATGCATACGAGGAGATGGAAGTAGAGTTTGAATAGGAATAGGACTCTATGTATTAAAAGCACAATACCTCTGTATTTAATAAGTTAGTTTAAATATGGATAAGGTAGTTAATGATAGGTTTTCGAGCTCCCCTCATCTGAGGAGGAAACTCAGGTAGTTTAGTTTGTTTCCTATATATAGGAAAACTCTGATGTAAAAAGGGTTGGAGATTTTTATCAAAAAGACAGAGTTTTCATATTGGTTTATGTAAAGTTTTTTCACAGTAATAGAAAGTACACTGTTTCTTCCCAAGATTCATCTTGTGTCTCAAATGTTCAGAATGTATGTGGCTTGGTTTTATTCATCTTGTTTACAGTTCACTAAACATGCAATCACTCTGAATTCATCATTGATGCTCAGACTTCCTGTGTGTGTTTTGTTGAGTTGATATCCTTCTTGGTAGATGTTTTGAACAGTGAGACATTATATGCCTTGGTTTCCATGATTCAGTAGTTGCTTGTTTACTGTAGAAATGTATGACTCCATGAGCCCAATGGGAGAAGCCTTGATTTTGTTGTTTCAACCAGCTTAAACTTGATTCACTTTTTAAAGAGTTAGCCATCTTTATTGCTCTTAAATGCATATCAAAAATCTGTGAGAGAGCCCTCTCTGACTAAGGAGGCTAAACCTTAGTCTAAAGCCTGGTTTGAAACAGTTGCATGAGATCTCACTAAGTAGCAGCCTTTAGTGCATGATTTTGTGACAACACAGCTAAACAAACGAGATTGGTCTGAGAAGTTAAAAGATGCACTATGGGCCTACAGAATCACATGGAAGGATACAACTGGTTTTAGTCCATACCAGTTGGTATATGGAAAAGAGGCCTTATTGCCTATAGAGTTTCAGATACAAACATACAGACTAGCAGCTGAACTAGGACTGGACCTGACTGAAGCACAACAGCAGCGGATCATGGAACTGAATCAACTGGATGAGCATTGTTAGCAAGCTATAGAACATACCACATTGGTGAAACAACAAAGAATGAAGTGGCACGACAGATATATCAAAACTAAGACATTTCACAAGGGAGACTGGGCCTTACTTTTTGACTCTAAATTCAAAGACGTCAAAGCAAAGTTTACGACACACTGGCTAGGCCCATATGAAATTGAAGAAATCTTTGATAATGGAGCAGTCAAGATCAAGACAATTGACCAGGACTCGACCTCATTTGTAGTGAATGGACATAGGCTCAAAGTTTATAATAGGCCTAGGAAGTATTTATGAAACAACTGGTAGAGGATACAGAACTGGAAATTATGGCACACCAGGCTCAACCATATTCCATTCTTGTAAATGAATAAAAAAAAATAAAAAATAAAAAATAAAATAAAAATAAAAATAAAAATAAAAATAAAAATAAAAATAAAAATAAAAATAAAAATAAAAAAACAATAAAATATACATAAATATATATATAAAAAAACATATAAAAATAAAATACTTGTTTGCTAGTGAAAAACCAGGAAACTGGCACCAAGCAAACACAAATTCATAGGGGGAAACCAGGGCAACTTGTGGACTCTATGAATTCTATATTCTTGTTCTACTGTTCTCACATAATTTCAATGCAGGAAACTCTCCACAAACAACTGACTTGAGGACAAGTCAAATCTTCAGCAAGGGGGAGCATTGCATCAGAACTTTAGCTAGAAAGCTGAAGTATAGATGGAACTTGTATTGTCAACGTAGGGACCTGAAACGAGAAATCATTACAGAGGGACCTGAAAAGACCTTCCAATGGCAAAACAACATGTACATATTCCATAAGCATTGCAGAGGGACCTGAGTCAAGAAATCATTACAGAGGGACCTAAACAACAATTCAAGAACCAGAGCATGAAGAACAAGGAGCAGCAATAAAGTTTACTTTTTAATCCATCTACAACATTTGATCAATTGATTTCATCCCACTTGTACAGACATCATCCAGGGGAGTATATGTATAGTCATTTTGTGCTTGAAAATTCAAATTTCTTTTAAATTTTTTTAGTTTTTTTATTAAGTTGAAATTAGTACCTGAGGATATTCATTATCATTTCATATCCTATATTCTTTATAACCCCTATACATCATACTCCATTTCATCCATACACGTCCATACATATTCCCTATAACCCTCAGTATTTTTCTTTAGAAGCATAAAAGACAAAACTAGGACAACTTTTCAACCTGCACATACAACTCAAGCATTAGTAATGGTGATGATTTTAAATATGACCCAAGATGGTCATTTTAAAATCATAAAGATGTGCATATAAGCCAATAAAAATCATGCGCTATATGAAAATTCATATATATATGTTATGCGCTATAGTTAAAATGGTTATGCGCTATGAGCTATAGGTAACATGAGAAATAAAGGTTATATACATATAACCCAAAGTGCATATGATCAAAGTGCATATGATATAAGGAGGCGCACATACAAATGATATAAGGAAAAATTAAGCGCATGTAGTGATATAAGGTAAACCAAAGCGCATATATATATGATATAAGGAGAAGCCGCGTGCACACGATATAAGGTAAAGGGCATAAGGTAAGGTATAAGGAGAAGGCCGCATGCAAAGGTTGGCAAGACCACGCACAAAGGTATATAAGTGATTGCATAGATGGTAGTGGAGTATGCATATGGATCAACCGTTAATCAAACGATAATTGCATACGGTTCTAAATCATTGCATGAGGAGCATAGTTATAACACACAACAACAGCAATTATGTTATATGCAGCCAAGGGTAAGAAATGAAAACACACGACATATACAAAACAATAAACCCGGCCAGCACACAGGTACGAGGTAAACACCGTGGCGTGGTAACTATTTTCTATTGGCCTGTGTGCAGTGCAGGAGTTATGCACATACATTCGATTTAAAACAATGATTCGGCCATCCTCATGACACAGTCGGGCGACTGGTCAACAGGACACCCATACCTCTCCAGCGCCAATGAACAAAGTGCACAGTACACCATGAAACGGTCATAAACTGACCAGCGGTTCTTGCACTATTCAACCTCATTCCTCATTGTCAAATAGCTCAGAGCGATGGTGTTTGGAGCTGCGAGATAGTGAAAAGGAGATTGAAGCAGGTTTGAGATGATATAAGAAGGGAAATTGCCCGTATTAAACGTCGAGTGATCATTGAGTTCTCGGGATCCATTCAGGTAACAGTGTAGTTTGTTTAAGCTCGGCAACTATGGGATGTGGGTGTAAAACTGCCTGTAATTAATAGTTAATGCTTTTGCCTTGCCACCAGTCCGTTGAACGAAGCAACAGGGATTTGGAGCGCCGTTTCACACTCCACAGTGCTCGTTGACAACCAGGTAATGCTAAAAACCCGCATTAACTCCAACAAAAACTTAGTTGACAGTAGTTAATGGATATGGTGATAAGATTTGATGCGTGAATCATGGCATAGAACACTAGTTAATAGTGCAGAATTTAAGTTTAGACATTTTGCATGAACAACACGTTAGGAGTATAGGGTTGCATGTGAAGTGTTGTGAACAAATCATAACAAAATTCATAAAACAAGGGAGCCAGAGTCTATGTCACAATGCCGAAGATATGATATGTTTAATTGCGCGCTGTTGGTCGATTAAGCATTGTTTTGATTGCGCATCCTTTGTTTTGTTGCGCACTGTCAGTCTCTATACCATTGATATATTATATGCCTGTGGAAACGACCCGTATGGTCTCTGTTATGAATATTTTTGTTGCCACTGTGCGTCGTTGTTTTGACAAGAAGAGCTGAGTCATGTGTCAAGAAGCGTTGATTGCCAAAAAGGAGCAAAGGCCGAGCCATTTAAATTCATTTTAAAAGTGCCATTTGCGTTATTCAATTTGTTTTGAGGCCGAAACACTGTTGTTTTCAAGTTTTTTTAGATACGCAGGCCGAGAGCATTTTTTTTATTTTCATATGTTTATGTTGAGGCCGAGAGCCATTTAAATGCGTTGCTTGTATAAACACAGTCGCAACACTGTTTGTTTTAATAGTTGTATATGCACGGTGAACATTGGTTTGATTTTGGTGACAGTGTAGGGTAATGGGCATACATGGAATAGTATGAGAATAATGCCTAAACAAATACATTAGATAACTAAGGATCTTTTACGAAAAATGGTTTTCATATGTATTTTGTTTACCAAAACAGAGTTTAGCATATTGACAGGGATATACAGGTGTTTGATTGCTTGAACAGGGATCTAAAAACAGGGCTGTTGTAGAGAGAGGGTAAACAAAGGTGGAAGAATTAAAGTTAAATTGTTGTGAAGAAGTAGGTAAGCTTCTCTGCTTTTAGAATTTAATTTTGAAAAAGAACAATAGTCATAAAAAAATTATTGTCGAGATGAAATTAGTAACAGCAGAAGCATACATTCACTGGTTTTCAGAAACAATGTCAGCCCGAATAGAGCCAAAATTTCAGATAGAGAGCTGGGGGAAGGAAACTATAGAAAAACTTTACCAATTAGGGATGATAGGATTTTTACAAAAAATTGATGGCCACTCTGAAGAGATAACGAGAGACTTTATAAACAATTTCAGTCAGGACCAAACACGAGTAGGAGAAGTTATTATTCCTGTGACTTAGGAATACCTTTCCAAAGCCTTAGATTTACCAATGATAGGGGAGAAATATTACAAAGGCCTGCACTTCAAGGAGAAAGCATGGCCTTTCTTTCTTGAGAAGAACCGGAAGGGGAATTTTGATAGAACAAAAGGGATACCAAGGGAATGGTTCAATGAACCATGGGGTGAGTTGGTTTTGGTCATCCAGAATTTTTTGACTTGTGATAGAGGATATAGCATTGCCCACTTGTATCATGTCAGGCTTCTACAGCATATTAAAGGGGAGGATAGGGTTAACTTGCCATATTTCCTATATAGGAGCCTCTTGAGAATGATTGAAATAGTGAGACATGAACACAAGCCTAAAGCAGGATAGATTTACCACCAAGGATTGATCAAAATCCTAGTTGAGTATCAGGTAAGGTCACAGGGCATAGTATGGAGAGAGTTCATGTCCAAAAATCAGTTCATTGAATAGATTAATGAAGCACAGGATAAAATAGAACAGGAAAACAGAGGCTTGATGAATTCACCCTTGTATCCTAGAACAAGAGCTAAAAACATGGCCATGCAAGAAAATGAAACATCTGTTATGTCTATTCCTAGAAGATTTAGGAATAAAAGTCCCATTGACTTAGATAAGGAAGTAGAAACATATTCTCCAAGAAAACAAAAAGAAAATGACATTGCACAAGAAGTCCTTGAAAGGGATTCTTCATATGATGATGCAGTAGCAGCATCATTAATGAAAACAACACAAGATTTTGAACAAGAAATCAATTTGGGAAGAATCATGGACTTAACTGATGAATTGGAAATTAGCAAAATCCTGGAAAAATAATTAACAGAGGAGAACAAGGCACATAAGAAGGATAATGAAAAGTTGGTCAAAGAAAATGAAAAGTTAAAAGAAGAATTGGGGAGACTGAAACGGAAAAATGATCTACTTTCTAAGAAAGCAATTAAATGGCTAAAGGAAAAGAACATGTGGCAGGAAAAATATGAAAAACAAAAGGTAAAAAGCAGCTTTTTTCAGGGAGAGGCATAACTCAGGATTGGATTGTTTGGTCAGGGAAGCATCTACAGGTACAACATCTACTACAGAAAGAAGAGGATCAAAGAGGAGTAAGCAAGCATGGGGACATGCTTGATGATAAGCAAGGGAGAGATGTTGGGCCTTAGTTTTGGTCTTATTTTGCTCTAAGAACCTTACTAATCCATCTATTTATGATCCATTTTCACTTAATTCATCCCATTTTGATGTATATTTGATATCCATTCAGGTATTTAATTTTAATTTGTCAATTTCTAAAGTTTTTATGAAAGTTTGATTTTAAGTGCAAATTTGGCAGATTCAGAAATTCCCGTAATAGCTCTATGGTTGATGTGGTTACAGGACACTTGGGCATGAATTGAATGCATGGATGGAAATCTTGGGAACTAGGACTAAGCCAAATATTCTTAGTTCGAACATAACAAGCTTTATTAGGCCCATTTGGTGCTAGTCAATCATGACTACTCATTCAGAAATCCCATAGAAATAGGGCAGCTTTGAGATTCTATGGGATTGGTCATATTTCTTGGAATGGGAGTAGTGAATTCAAATTAGATAGATGGATTAGAGTAGATGGGTTTGTTAGAGTGAATATATATCAGTTTGGTTCATGAGACTTCTTATTTAAGAGCCACAACTTTGATGGCTTATAGATTGACTTATTATGCTTTTATGTTGTGACACTTTTGGATTGAGGAGTTAATTTGAAGACTTGTGCTATTATTATTTTGCTTCTCAATGCTATGGATGTGTGACTGATTTGAGCTTCTGATATCACTTCTCAAGTTTGCAAGGCAAGGGTGGAGGGCCCCCACTCCAAGCTAAGTACGCTTCCTTGTTAACTAGTTTTATTTCTTGTAATCTGTTTATTGTAGAACTGATTTTTCAAAGCTTTACTTCAGTTTGCTTTATGGTTCATGCATGGTGATTGATTGCATTTGTTCTTAGCTTATTCATCAATTTATTAAGTTGGAGGAAAACAAGTGTTCAAGTTGAGCATCCCTTCTACTAAAATGGTGAGTTGAAACTAGTTTCCTTTGTTTGCATGCAAGTAGTTTCTTATTGTGATTTTGGTATTGAGATGAATGAATTATGATGAAATACTTTATGTGTCTCTTAAGTTAAGAGATTTTTTCATTAACAATTTATACATATTAAGTTCTTGGTTTTAATCTCTGATTCATTAAGTGGTAGTTGAGGCAAAGGTGGACTTCTTGAGTCAAGAACCATTTCAATATTTTTCCTCTGCTTTAAACTAATTCAATTAGAGTTGTAGGATGTATTTATTTAAGCTTTTGAATAACTTATCTTTCAAGGTTTGATTACATTTGATCTTCACATATAGTGAACTTGCCTCAAAGCATAAACAACCCGGATTGATAAGAAATAATTGTGTTAATTCGGTAAACAAATTAGCTCAACAAAGGTAAGGAGGTTGAGGATGCAAATGTGTTGAAAAGGTACCTAGTTTTACAAAATTCTAGGGACGTATTTCCTGAGGATATTTCAGAGTTTTCACCTCATAGGGAGGTAGAATTTTCTATTGAAATAGAGTTAGGGATAGCTCTAGCATCAAAATCACCTTACATGATGAGCACACCTGAGTTGGTTGAGTTAAAGCTATAATTGAAGGAAATGTTGGACATAGGATACATTAGGCCAAGTGTATCACCTTGGGGTGCATCGGTCTTGTTTGTGAAGAAGAAATATGGTACTCTCAGACTATGCATCAATTACAAGAAATTGAACAAAGTGACTATCAAAAACAGGTACCCTATTCTGAGGATTTATGACTTGTTCGATCATTTGAAGGGAGCATCAACATTCTTAGAGATTGACTTGAGATCTGGATACCATCAAGTACACATCAAAGAGGAAGAGATTTGCAACACTATGTTTAGAACCAGGTATGGACATTATGATTTTGTTGGTATTCCATTTGGATTAACTAATGCTCCAATGATATTCATGTGCTCGAAGAATAGTGTGTTGCGTCCATATTTGGATAAGTTTGTTATTGTGTTCATTGATGATATACTGGTATATTCTCAAAAAGAGGAAGAGCATGTCGAAAATTTAGCAACAGTGTTGGGGTTGTTGAGGGAGCATCTCTTGTATGATAAGCTTAACAAGTGTAGTTTCTTTTAGAGTGAGGTACACGACTTGGTACATGTTGTCTCCAAGGAGGGCATTATAGTAGATCCAAAGAAGATAAGGGCCATTATGGAGTGGGTAGCCCCTAAGAGTGTGGATGAGGTGAGATCTTTCATGGGTCTGGAAGGCTATTATAGGAGGTTCATCAAGAACTTCTCATAGATTTCTTATCCTATCACATCATTACAGAGGAAAGATAAGAAGTTCGAATGGACATAAGAGTGTGAGGCTAGCTTTGAGCAGCTTTAGTAGTTGTTGATACATGCACCAGTGCTACATATTGCATATTCGGATAAAGAGTTTGTGATATGCATAAATGTTTTCAAGACAGAGTGTGGTGGAGTCCTTATGAAGGATGGACAAGTGGTATCCTATGAGTCCTGGAAACTAAACGAGCATGACAGAACTACACCATGCATGAAATTGAGCTAGCAATGATTATACATGCATTGAATATGTGGAGGCACTATCTTCTTAGTCAGAAATTCATACTTATGAGTGATCGCATTGGGTTGAGGTATTTGTTTGAGCAACCAAATATAAATTCCAAGCATGCTAGATAGTTGGCCAAGATCAATGAGTTTGAATTCAAAATTAGGCACATTAAAGGTAAAGAGAACAGGGTGGAGGATCCTCTCAATAGATGAGTATAGGTGCATCACTTGGCAACTATGATCTCCTATGGGATAGACTTACAGGATAGGATCTTGCAAGCAGGTCAATAGGATGTTGGTACATAGATATTGTGCACAAGTTGTAGTAGGATGCTGGTACAAGTGGAAGTATAGGTATAGGTACATGTATTGGTATAGGTATAGGTAGTGGTATAGGTACATGTAGTGTTACATGTACAGGTGGCAGTACAGGTACATGTACACATATAGGTGCAGGTGCATAGGGTATGGATTGTTGTCTTACATGGTCAGGTTCCAAGATAGGATATATGTACCAGATAGCAATGAGCTCAAGAAGGCGATGTTGAGGGAGTTTCATGCAAAACCATATTCAGGTCACCCAGGTTATCAAAAGACATTGACTACAATGAAGATATTTTACTAGTGGCCAAATTTTAAGAGGGATGTAGCAGAGTTTGTGGCAAGATGTTTTGACTATCAGTGAGTGAAATCAAAGTGTAAACATCCAGGTAGACTGCTACAACTGATCTTGATTCTAGAGTGGAAATGGGGGATTATTTCCATGGATTTCATCATAGGGTTGCTGAAGACAGTGAAGTAGCATGATTCCATCATGGTCATTGTGGACAAGTTAACAAAGGTTAAACACTTCTTTCCAGTGAAGTCTACATACTCAACTAGTGATGTGGCGTAGGTATTGATCATAGACATGGTTAGACTACACTGTGTTCAAAATAGTATTATTTCAGACAGGTATGCGAAGTTGACTTCCAAGTTTTGGAAGGAGTTACTTACAGTTTTGGGCACAAATTTGACCTTCAGCACAACTTATCATCCACAGATAGAGGGATAGATAGAGAGGGTCAACAGGATATTAGAGGATGTGTTAAGGATGCATGTGATGCATCAATAACAGAAGTGGGAAGAGTATCTCCCCTTGGTAGAATTCACATATAACAACGGTTATTGGGAGTCATTGAGGATGAGTCCTTCTAAGGCATTGTATGGCAGAGTTGTAACACTCCCATCATTTGGAGTGACCTGGTTAACATGGTATTGATTAAATGAGATATGTTGGTAGACATGGAACAAGGAATGTAGGTGATCAAGAAGAATCTAAAGGCATCATAGGATAGGAATAAGAGCTATGCATATAGGAACATGTTGTTCAAGGAGTTCTAGGTTGGGGAACAAGTGTACTTATGCATCAAACTGAAGAATATCTCCTTGCATATTGGATCATATGCCAAGCTGGCACCATGATTTTGTTGACCCTTCAATATCTTTGAGAGGATTGGGCCAGTAGCCTATTGACTTGCACTGCCTCCGATAGCAAAATTCCATGATGTTTTCCATGTATCTTTTCTTAAGAAGTATATTAAGGATGTTGATCATGTAATTGACTGGTTTGTATTGAAGGTGGAACTAGATGGAGAATTCGAGCTAGAGCCTCAGTGTATATTGCAAAAAAAGGTGCTCATGCCCCGGAATCGAGCAATCAAGCAAGTTAAAGTGAAATGGAAGCATTTTGAGCACAATGAAGCTACATGGGAGATGGAAGATCAGATGCGGGCTATGTATCCTTCCTTGTTTTTCAATTGAGGAAAAGCAACTTCATTACAATGGTTTAGTATATTCTTTATGGTGGTTTGGTATATTCTTTATGGTGGTTTGGTATATGATTTGATATGGTATTTTAGTATATGCATTGATATGATGTTTTGATATATGCTTAGATATAGTGTTTAGTATATATTTTGATATATGCTATCGTATATGTTTTGATATGTGTTTTGGTATTTTTGATGATGTTGCTATATGTACATATGTGTATGGATGTAAATACTGCCATGAATCCTTTTATAAAGCTCCACTATGCAGTATGTTGTCATGATGTTTTTCTCTTGAGCAAATATTTCATTGTAAATATTGCATCGAGTTATGTTATAAAGCTCCATGAATAGTATGTCTTCTTTCAATAGGTTTATTAGGTATATGTGTGATTGAACACTGAGGATGGTGTCCCCCAAGGGGGAGGATTCTGTAATAACCCTGGTGAAAATTCCATGTAATAAAAGTTAAAAATAGTAACCATGGTTAATAGGACACTTATTCTAAGCTGAATTTTGGGCAAGACATACTAGGGCATGTTCATTTGGTTGTTTATGGCTAAGGAAATTGGAAAAGGCAATGACTAAGGCTTTGGAAAGGAAAAATGGAATTTTTGCACAATTATTTATGAAAATAATGGAAATGAGGAGAAAAGGGAGGTGAAAGGTCACAAGTTGCATGTGAGGAGAAAAATAAAGGAAGATAATGGAAAGTGAAGAAAAGCCTAATTAATAAAAAGGCTTCTGAGGATTAGTTGGTAACCTTTTTTTAGTTTAGCTTTGGAGCTCTCTCATTATTCTCTCTCTCTCTCATACTCTTGGACACTTATATTTTCATGGGGAATTTTAGCATTGAAGCAAGAAATGCAAAGAAGGCAAGAGGAAGAAAATATCAAGAAGGGAAAGGCAGCATCAAGCAGCTACATCAGGTTTCATTGCATGTATCGACTAGCATGTGTATTTTACTTGCTAGATTTGGCATGCATGGGATTGCATGTGTTTATTTTCTACCATGGCATGGGTTTTTCTAGGTGTGATAGTATTTTCATCCTACCATTTCCATTTCTTGATATCTTTGATGAGATGGGTTCTCTCATACAGTTTATGTGGGATGGACGGATTAGATTCAAAGCTGAGTGGGGTGGATCTTTGAATTGACAAACACATAGTCTAAGGGTCCCTGAACCAAACTGAGGATCACGAAGCACTTGCCTAGTAACCCCTAAACTAGATTATGGGTTGCAATAATGCCGGATTGTGTGTGTCGATGGGACTAAGAATCCTTGTCTGTGAATGGCGGTATATATGGTAAAGCCAAGAAGTGGATTTTCTCTTCCTTGGCCCTAGTGATCCTATAATAGGATGCATGGTAAATCTTGGAGAGTATGTCTAGGTGTAGGGCCTAGTGATCCCTGGATCAAACTATGGATGCATGGTAAAGCCTGGGAGACTAGGAGGTGCTCAAATTCCTCACGGTGTAGGTAGAGAACTCTGGTGGCATCCATGTTGATTGGCATTTTTGATGTGTTCTATGAGTCCCACATTCATGCTTGTAATATGACACGAGGGTGATTGGCTGAAGAGAGACTTGGCTCATCCAATCTATGGTCGAGTGGAATGTGGTAGTCTCATCTCCAGTTGGTTTATTGCATTCATTAACTATAAATTCATTCCCTTGATTTTAATGTGTAAATGTACTAATGTATATATGGATTTTGATGGCTGATATGTTTATGGTATTTCTATTCCTATTATGTTGGTTATACGTATATTTTATGACAACAACTATGTATGGTTCTCAACATGTTTTACTTGTAAATGAATGGATAATGTGTCTATGACCTATAGATGATAATGCAATAAATTTCATGAGGTAACAATGGTTTATAATGATTCTTACATAAGTATATGATCCCTACAATTAATTCTATTGTTTATACCTATAGGTTACATGTTGATGATGTGTTTGATGAAATGCTTGTCATGTCTAGTAGGGTTCTAGTCATGATCTTGTTTAGCTTATTACTTTTGCATCATTTTTTACCTATACTTTTACTGATTTCAAGCTATCACTCTATTTTGGGAAATGACCTATGCTCTGGGCTTGAAAAAGTGGCTTAAATCCCAATATCTTTGGCACAGAACTGACAACTTTGGTCTCTGATCACAGACAGGCAAGCCTGTGAGAGAAACTTTGTATTTATGGTCACTCACTTGCCCATAGAATTAGAGTGATTGTGGCCTAAGAGACCCAAAACAAGAGTGAGACCTAGGGACATACTATGTGATTGGATGACATGTCTCCTGAGGATTCTAAAATTGATGCTGGATGACTATGTGTGGTGTTTCCGACAATTCCACCTCCTTAAGGTCACATAGGAGGTTAGATATGATCGTAGTAGCCTCTCATCTCATCTTTACCCCAGTTGGCATGGTTACTTGGGTAGATGTGAGAGGAGGGTGTTACAATGGCTCCCATCCTTAGGAGATTTGACATCAATAGATGCATAGAAGAGATGCATCTTTCTGTGAAGTAGAGGAAACTAAAATAAAGTTAATCAAACTCATGATAATGTTCCTTACACAGCACACGATATAAATCTATTAGACCAATTTCTTAATAAATTGGGCATGTATACCCAACATCGGGTTATGTATCACTAAAGGCTTGAAGAAGACCCTCATATATACTAATAGTTCAATAACGATACAAGAGGAGGAAATCCTCAATATTCCACATTTCAAGCATAAACAATGTTAATGAAAGCTTCTAATCAATGTATTCACTTTACTCTAATAAGAAAGAGTTCCCATGCTAGACATTGTTGTGACATAACCAATGTTCTCACATGCTAACCCAATGCATTTAAACAATAAAAAAATGTATTAGTCAATCCTATAGATATTATTCACACAATCATGTCTCATGCATTACTAACACCATTGCAAACCAAAAATGAAACTCACATTCATTATCATGGGAAATATATAAGGAACACTTATCTTGTAAGTTCTTAGGAAACTGAGTTTGGGAATATGACTCTCCCCCAACCATATATAGTTGCAACTAGTTCTCACTTGTAGCTATAACCCTCGATCTATATTCTAGAGACTGAGGAGGTTTTTGCTCAAGGGTTGAAACACAACCTTCAGTTTCTCTAGGGACTCTAGATATCTTCCACCTCTATTGCACTTATGACTCAGAAGAACAATTGGTAGGTAATAGTGGTTGCAGTGAAAAACGTAGACTCAAATATTTTGAAGGATTTTCTGTAGACCTGTATGAAGTTATTGAGCAATCAGAAGGTTGTGGAAGGATTACAGGCGTTGAGAGATTCTTGTGCTTCCAAAGAAGCCCCACAGAGCAATATGCATGCAATGAATAACTTGGATAGGTACATGAAGAGAACGGGGAAATAATGAGGCTCACAATGCAGATTCGAGACTATGATATGGACCAGGTAATCTTGGATTTGGGATCTAATTCCAATGTGTTGCCAAGGGAGACATGGGAATTGATTGGAAAGACAAAGTTGTAGTGGTCAGCAATTTAGTTAAGGATGGAAAACCAATAGAGGATCTTACCTCTAGGAAGGTTCTATGATGTTACAATGGACATTGATGTAGTGTGCGCTGCCATTGAATTCAAGGTAATTGACATAGTGGATGATAATAATCCTTACCCCACATTTCTTGGGTTGGATTGGGCGTTTGATAAGATGGATATAATTAATTTGAAGAAAAGGTAAATTATATTTAACATCAATAATAAGAGAGTTATTGTTCCATTAGACCCATGAGAAGGAGTGTGGTATACATAACTGGTCAAAGAGGAGTATGGCACGAATGAGCGAAGGAAGAAGTGTGGATAAATCCTACAGTAGATGGAAGGTTGACTTGGGAAAAAGATAGTTCTTTCACTTCAGATTCAGAAGAGGAGTTTGAGAATTGGCAGAACAGATTGCATGAAGTATTGATGAGGCGATGTTCAAGAATCACCAAAGTAGTATGCTGTATGAAAGCTGAGGTATGTGATTTTATGCTATACGAAGGGTAGCGCGATATAAGTAATTTCATTAGGGATTATGAGAGATGGGTACCAGAAGATCAAATATTGTTAGGCTTGGAACATGAATTGAGAGCTACGCCTGCAAGATGGTCGGGTGATCATAAGAGAAATATCAAAGATTAGAAAAAAATGTAGAAGGTTGATGTGGGTGAGATTTGGTCATGTAGAGACATAGTTTGAAGATAAGTATGATGTTCAAAATGATCCAAGAGATCACATATAGCTCTGTAAGGCAGCTTGGGAGGACATTCCACAAGAAGAGTGGGTAAATGGATTTATACACACTTTGGAAACAATCCCTCATAATTGGTATTTGGAAACTGAGCTTCGACATGGCACTACCAGTTGGGAGGAAATGATAGATAATTTTATGATGATGTTCAAATTTGAGGATGATTGTCCATATATAGATGTAGCTTTGCAAATACTTAAGGAGAAAAAATTCGAGAATGAAGTTACATACATTTGGAAACCTGATTGGGCTACACAGGTATGAAATGTGGTAGAATGTTATAATATCACAATAGAAGAGGATGAATATCCTCGCAAAATTAATAGTAGGGAGTAAGAAGGACATCATGAAGTAAGTGGGCTTGAGATAGAGCTACCAGATATCACACATCCATTGAAGACGCAGAAGGTAAATATAGGGAAAAAATTTGATCCAAGATATGCAACCATAGGGAATTACTAGGATAGAAATACTGTCAGTAAGATAACAAACATGTTACATGAATATGAGGAACTATTCCCTACAAAATGTTTAGACATGAAAGGCATACTAGGGGATTTGGGATTTATGAGAATCCCTTTGAGACCCGAAACAAAGCCCATTAAGCAAAGACCTTATATGCTGAATATGAATTACAAGGAGAAAGTAAAAGAAGAATTGGACAAGATGTTAGCAGCAAGCATAATAGAACCTGTCAAAGAGTTTGAATTGGCCAGTCCTATGGTAGTTCGGGAGAAGAAGGTGAAGGGGGAAATCAGAATTTGTGTGGACTTGAGGAATTTGAATGATGTGTTCTTGCATGAACCTTTCCCTACGCCATTTACAGATGAATTGTTGGACAATGTAGGAGGACAAGAAGTCTATTCTTCTGTGGATGGCTTTTGAGGATATCACCAAATCAGAATTGCACCATAAGATAGACACAATACCACTTTTGCTATAGAATGGGGATCCTATCAATATACGGTGATGCCTTTTGGGTTGAAAAGTGCACCTGCCATTTTTTATAGAGTTGTAATTGCAATTTTCAAAGAATACATAAACAAATTTCTAGAAGTTTGCTTCGCCGGATGTAGGGTCTTTGGATTATTAAAGAAGCATGTGGCAAGTTTATGATTGATATTGGATACATATAGGAAGTATCAGATAACATTGAACCTGAAGAAGTGCATATTTTGTGCACCATTTGGAATATTGTTGGGACACGTAGTCTATAAGTAGGGGTTGATGGTATATCCAACAAAGATTGCAGTCATTGTGAACTTGCAAGCACTGAAAACAATGAGAAAACTATGCACTAGGTACTATAGGAAATTTGTAAAAGGATATGCGTAGATAAAAATGTTCTAATGGAGAAGTTGTTGAAGAAGGATGTGACCTTCTAGTGGGATGAAAAGTGCCAGAAGAGCTTTGATGTGCTGAAATAAAATATGGTAACTGCACTGATTCTAGTCTTTCCGGAAGGGAAGAAAGAGTTTAATGTGCATGTTGATGTGTCTTGCATATCTTTGGGTGTGGTATTAACATAGCCAGGAGTAGGGGATATTGACCATCCTATAGAATTTGAAACTAGGAAGCTATCTAAGGCTAAAAAGAATTCAAACATGACAGAAAGGGAGTGGTTATCTTTGATATATGCACTGTAGAAGTTTAGGGATTAGTTGTTGGGAACATACTTTAAGATGTTTACAGATCACTCTACACTAAAGTACTTGATAAATATGCGTGTCTTAGGGGGAAAAATCTGTCGATGATTATTATTATTTCAATAATATGACCTCGAAGTTATAGTGAAGTCAAGGAAATTGAATGTTGGGCTTAATCACCTATCCAGGATAGAGACAGGAGAAAAACCCACAAGTATTGAAGATAACTTGCCTGATGCACAACTATTCACTATTAAAGTCATAGATGATCACTTCACTGATATTATTCAGTTTTTTTCCATATGAATTGCGTCCGTAGAATACACTACAAAGAAAAATAAAGAATTGGTGATTTGAGGAGTTGATTTTTCACTGATTACTGGAAATTTGTATAGAATGGGATCAAATAAAGTACTGCGCAAATACGTCCCTGAATATGAAAGACGAAACATTATGACATAAGCTCATGGAGGAGTTGCAGGTGGGAATTATGCAAGAAAATCCACTGTGAATTTTTTTTTGAGAGTTGGGTTATGGTGGCCTACAGTACACAAGGATGAAAATGACTTTTGTCAAGCATGTGATGTATGTCAGAGGGTAGGAAAACCCTTCAGAAGAGCTGAAATGCCTCTAGTGCCATAGGTGACCTTGTAGGATTTTGATAAATGGGTGATTGATTTTGTTAGACCAATCAGTTCACTGGGAAAGAAGACTGGTGCAAGGTATATCATCACTGTGAATGACTATTTAACAAGATGGGATAAGGTGAAGTGACTGAAGGATTGCAGTGTAGAGACTGCCACGAAGTTGAATTTTGAATATATCTTGTCCAGGTTTGGCTATCCGAAGATCCTGATGAGTGACCAGGGGACACATTTCTTGAACAAGATGATTGAAGCACTAACAAAGGATTTCAAGTTTATCATTAGAAGAGCACTCCCTATCATCCTCAAGAAAACGGGACAGTGGAACCCTCTAATAAAATTCTAGAGAATGCACTAACCAAGGTATGTAATGTGAATAAACATGACTGGGATTTGAGGATTCTAGTAGTGTTATGGGCATATAGGACTACATGTAAGAAATTGACTAGGAAAACACCTTTTAGGCTGGTATATGGACAAGTTGTTATGCCTATGGAGTATATTGTGTGAAGCTTGATAATTTCAACTATCACAGATATGGTAGACCTGACATGATGAAAGAAAGAATGTCGCAGATATTGTCTCTAGAAGAACACAGATTCATAACGGGATTCCAGCAACAAGTACAAAAAGAAAGGGAGAAATCTTTGCATGACAGGAACATTAAAAAGAAAACATTTCGAGAAAGGGAACTTGTATTATTCTATGATAGTAAGTTCATGAAGTTCCTAGGAAAATTAATAACACATTGGTTGGGACCATATATCACTAGGAACATCACTAATGGTGGTGTTGTTCATCTTGCGAAGTTGGATGGTCATATGATTCGAGGACGAGTGAATGGGAGTAGATTGAAGATATACAGGGATGATTATGTCCCTCGAACTTCACATTGAAAGATGAAGGGAGTAAATTCTTAGTGCCACCTGCAGTTGGAAGTGGGCACAGGACTATACTCCACTCTGCAGGAAGGGACTTCATCGAAGGTAGATTATTGCGCGATATGAGGAAGTTCTTGAGAGTTGAATCGAGGAAGAGAGGAATACACCAAGGGGAAAGTATGATGAATATAGTTGGAATTATAACTGTTGGAAGGAAAAAGGGCACTGTTAAAAATAAATCACTATTGAAGGGCAATGGAGAAGATAATTTAAGAAGCATAACTGACTGTATCTAGCCCATACCTGCATTAATGAGCCAAATCTAGAGCCAATCATGAGCCTGGGGATCCAAATTTGTCATAAAAACCGCATCCCATGTCACATTTTACACTTTGTTGTCAAGATAATTTAGAAATTGCACCTAAGTGTAGGAGAGATCTTGCATGCTTAAGAGAAGTTGGGTAGATGTTGGATAGGGGTCCCCTATGTCTAAGTTTTTGTCCAAGTCATGTAAAGACTCTGTATTTTGAGGAGTGGAGGGTGATTAACGTAGGGTTATAAGATTCAAAGCAGATTTAGGGTGGGTCAAAGCCCCTTATTTTATAAAAGGACGGGATTATCTAGAGGTTTTTGAGCTCCGCCCATGGCTTGCAGACCATAGTATTGTAAGGTTAAAATAATATATAAAGGGATGTATTAGCAAGTCTAAGGTAATCAATGGATGAGATGATATGCTTTTGAGTGTGTAAATGTGTTATTTTTCTGTATTTGAGTGAAGGTCAAGGCTCTTGCATCTATGTATGCGAAGACCTTGGTAAGTCTGCAGCGATGTGCACCAGATCAAAAAGATTGTATCTGTGAAGACCTGAACTAATAAAGAAGAATTTGAGACAGATATGTGTATTTCTTATGTTCACGTAGTTTCTATGTTTTAGCCTGTTTATGGTTTCTTTTTGTACATTTGTTCTACAATTGCATCGTGAAGGTTCAAATACTATTTTATATGAAGAATATTACATGTTAGACCAGTTACACGCATCTCCCATGTCTATCATCTTGGGAAATGATTTATGAATGTAACAATAAATTTAATGGTCCACGAAGGTCGGATTAAACACTAAATTCATAGAAACATTACAACCACATTGCATAGTCCCTCTAGATGAAGAAACCTAGTCCTAGCGTCCCCCAATATCACCTCGGGTGAGACTATGTTCTGTGTTACGTAGGCCGTTGCCGAAAGGGCCTGTGGTATAGGGTTTTGTTGGTTAGTGGAACTAAATTTGAACCTGGGTCTAAGCCCCTAAAGCCAACAAATGGTTCCATTGTTGGGACCGAGATCTATATGAGTGATGTGTGATGTTGTCACTAACTAGACAAGATATCCAAAATTGGGTAGATCAGAAGATGCATGAATTTGCATCACAGGAAAGAAGAAATTTGTGCCAGTTGACAGAAAGGTGGTTACAGAGATCTATCTATACAGAACAACATGAGATATTTTTCGCATTGTTCACTAACGATATGCATGAGTGGCTTTCAAAGCTAGCAGTAAATGAACCCTATTGGAAACACAACAATCTTATTGTGTGTACCCCAAATCTCATTAAGCGACTTAAGGAGTATGAAAATAAGGTCACAAGAAATGTTGATTACTGGATCAATAGTATCCTCGAAGGCTTCAGTATTGAATTCATAATTGACACAACAATATCCTACAGTGAAGCTGAGCGCAAAATTTTCAAAGGTTCATGAGGTAAGTATCTGAATTCATTAAAGCTCTAGCTTAAGATGTTGTTATATGAAAAGGGTGTTATGCCTATAGGTTGATGTTTAAAAGAAGCCCGAATCGATCTACATGAAGCGGAAAAATATTCAGAGTAGATCATGACAAATTGATTGAGGGTGAGTACCGTCCATTATTGGGTGACGAAAAGTGAAGAAGAAAGGATAAACCCTAGTACACCTAGAGGTTCAACACAATCAGAAACTAAAGGAACTTTTGGGATTCCTCACCCATCCACTCCACCTCCACCTTCGCCTCCACCTCATACACCTACACGTCCACCTCCACCTCCACTATTCGACATTGCTAACACAGTGCAGATGCCTATCTTTAAGGGTTAGGGATCAAAGGATCCTGATCAATTTTGGTTTGTCGCAGAAGCTGTGTGGAAAGTGTAGCAGATTAATGATGATGAAATGAAGAAAGAACAGCTTGTCATAGCATTGCAGGATATATTTTTTTGTGGTATATGAAGTATAGTACAATGAATCCAGCTGCTTCATTTGCTGCGATGAGGAACACACTGAACGTGAAGTTTAAGAATCCCAAGTCGTAGTCACAGTGTATTACAGAAATAAAATAAATTAAGAAAGTCATCAATGAGACTGCTTGGGATGTAGATCAGATGTTATTAAATTTTTTGATGCTACAAGAAAACTTCCAGATCTCTAATAAACTGCACAAAGAGTGGTATATAGTTGCATTATTTCCACACCTCAGATTAGCACTATCACAACAAAAGATTGGGACGCAGGTTGAAGCATTGGAAATAGTGATGAAGTTAGAAACTTCGTCAATATAAGATAATCACATAGGGTTCAAAATATGGATTCCTAGTTGGCAAGCTTGCATATGGAGCTACAAGACTTGAATAAAGGAAAGGAAGTTTGGTCTGAAATGTGCTCAAAAATATGGTGTCTAAATTGTAAAAAGGTAGGTCACTATAAGGACTAGTGTCTTGTCTATCCTAATTATTTGGCTAACGAAGGTCCCGATCCTTTGAATCCAGAGCCTAGTGCTGGACCAAGTACCAGAACAAGCATATGGTTTAGTATTTTCCAAGTCGCGTGACAACACCTGACCGATCATTGCTATTTGCTACAAAAATATGTGCATATGCCACAACAATTATTGTGTAAGTTCTATCAATAAGTAGGACATGATGAAATTCATTGTTGCAGCTATGACTTGATGTTATACCAAGGTCAAGGATATGGTCAAGGAGGAGACATTTGACGAGGTTGGGGTCAGATCATATGCTATAATTGTGACAAAGTTGGACATTATGCATGATATTGCTAGAATCCCACTCACCCTTCATGTCAGTATTGTAGAGGATTTGACCATGTGATAGAAGATTCCGTATTTTAATGGCTAAGATATAGGAAAATAAGAATAAAAAACCTATGCATAATTTACAAATGTTGAGATCCAAACTGTGTGAAGATGATCGAAGCATTAATATAGTGACATGAAATGGTGTGGCTACCGGAGATGATAAGGTAGAAGGTAAAATGCCTGTGGTAGATACATTGGTTAGGAAGGTAGGAGAGAAGAGTACTAGGTTTTATCTCCAGAAGGAGAAGGAAAATTTCATTGAGGTGAGGAAGAGTTTCATGCACCCAGGAGCTTTGACATCAAGGATGTAGATGCAACTAATACCAAGGAAGAACACTACTAAAATAGTTACTGCGATGGAGAACCCTGATTCAACTGTTTTGAAGTCCTTTATGCAAACATGTATGAAGTTTCTAAGGGACCAAAAAGCAATGGAAGGGTTACAAGAATTCATCCACAACTATGATAGTAAAGAGAAGCCACAGCCTGAACAATGCATAGCAAACAAGGTCAACAAAAATAAGAAAAGAATTGGCCGGGAAATGCGATTAACTGTGTAGATTGGTGAATTTGAAATGGATCAAATAATTATGTACTTGGGATCAGATGCAAATGTATTACTGAAGTAGACTTGGGAGAGGATGGGGCAACCAAAGTTGCAATGGTCATCAATTCAGCTGTGCATGGCCAATCGACAAAAGATTATCCTGATGGGTCAATTGTAGGGCATTATTGTGTACATTGAAGGTGCAAGATTAATGACATATTTTGAAGTCATTGAGGTTGTGGACGAAAGTAACACGTATCCAACTTTACTTTGAATTGATTGTGATTTTTATATGGACGGCATAATCAATCTAAAAAGGAGAAGTATACTATTTTAAAATAATGGTACTAGGGTTGTTGTTCCTTCCGATCCGTCTGAAGGAGCACGGTATACAAAACTTTTCTGTGAAGAATATGGGGATGAAGATATTGACAACATATATAAGTTAACTACACAAGATGAGGATTGGATCAACCCCACTACAGATGGAAGGCTAAGCTGGAAGAATGATAACTCATGTTCTTCAGACTCGGACAAAGAATTAGAGAATTTGTAGAACTGGTTGCATGGCGTTTCTACTCTATGCTGCAATAGAATGATAAAATAAGTTCATGGCATATCAACCAAGGTACGTAATTTACCATATTATGATGAAATAGGTGATGCCAGTTTATTTCTGGATGAATTTTAAAGGAATGTACTAGAAGAACAGTGATTCCAGGCCTTAGATATAGTCTTAAGGGCTACACCTATGTGATGGTGGGGCACACATAATGATAATATAGGAAATTGGTGAGAGTACCGATGATTGATGAGGCTCGAGTTTGGTCATGAAAGCACATGGATCATAGATAAATACAATGGAAAGGATGATCCTCAAGATCACTTGTCTCATTGGAATAAGGCATGGGGCAAAGAACCTCAACCATAATGGGTACATATAGTTTTTCACACTTTATATGTGATATCAATGAATCGACATCTTGAAATGGAGCTGCGCCATGGTATCACCGATTGGAATGATACGAAGAAAAGTTTTATATTGAACTTTAGCTTTGAGGATGGTTTTCAATGTATATATGATGCATGTCAAGAAATTAGAGCAACAATTTTGTAGACACGTAATGAGTCAATGACTTGGGTATAGCTCGATCGGAACACATGGTTAAAGCATGCACTGGAATGCTATAATATGACTGCTAAGAAAGGCGAGGAAGATCCGTGTAGCGTTAATATTCCTGAGCCATAAGGATAATGTCAAGTGGCAGGACCCAATTCTTAAATAATCAATGTAACACAACATGTTAAGACGAGGCAGGTCAACATATGCTCAGAGGCAAAGCCCAAGTTCATGCTCATAAGAGATTACTAGGATGAAGATACAGTAGGAAAGGTATTGAAGTTACTGCATGGGTACCAGGAGTTGTTCCCAATGAATTTCACAGAATTAAAATGCATCATGGGAGACTCGGGCATCATGAAAATCACCTTAAAGCCAGATGCAGAGATTGTGAAGGAGGAACTTGAGAAGATGGTCACAGTTGGCATAGTAAAACCTGTGGAAGAATGTGACTGGGTAAGTCCAATGGTAGTATAGGAGAAAAAGACCAAGAGAGAAATAAGGATATGTGTTGATTTAAGGAAGTTGAATAATGCATGTGCCCATGACCCGTTCCAAACACCATTCCCGGATGAAGTTTTGGAAAATGTAGTATGGCAGGAGGCCTACTCCTTTATAGATGGGTTTTCTGGGTACCATCACATTAAGATAGCACTAGAAGATAGGAGTAAGACCACCTTGTAGAAATTTTGAATAATATGACACTTATTCACAGAGATTATCCTGACTATACACTATTTGCGGAATCATGCATAATACATAACCTCCTCTACGTTGATCATCAATTTTGCGGAATTAAGAAACAATCGCATGCACACATTGAAGCATCAACCACATATATCAACACAGCATGTACCGGGGAAAGCATATAGCTGAAAACCCTCAACTATCTGTATATTATATTGATTGAGAACATGTAACAATACATAGTACAATACTCCTCGCAAGTACTCAGTACTATCTCCACCTGTTACACACAAACTAGCTCAGATCTGAATCAATCACTGGCTCAAATCTCCTCCGTTGTTTGCCTGCCTCCACTACGCAATTTTGCATGAGAATAGAATGAGAATGGCTGATCCAAACTCGTATTTCCCTTGTGTAACACTACGCAATCCTCATGGGCAATCTCAATCCACTGATTGTACAAATCACATGCACAACTATAGTCACAACTGACAGCTGTCTTGCCCTTTCACTCATCTCTAACACTTGTCTCCACTAAACTGTGCATGCACTAAGTTAACTGATGTATTCCTTAATTGATTCATGAGTTAATAATTAGTGAATTAATTAATAACTAATTCACATCACTCATCACTAGTGTATTTGTTAGTTAAACTAAATACAACTAGTTCAACTAAGTCAAATTGAACACAACTCCATCAACTCCTCGTTCAACTCCACCAAACTCAATCACTTGAGTTCTAACAAAATTCCTTCATGCAATAGCTCAAGTAACCCATAAGAAAAGCGCATTTCCTTCTGGCAGTTGCATGTGCCACATCTGTAACTCGAAGTGAAGTGCTCCAAGAGGATAAGATAATGTTTATAGTCCAAATATTATTAAGAGCTAATAATATTCCACTGTTCTATTTTTAGACTGGCAATATAAAAATAGACTCCGACCATATGTATAAAAATAGAAGTCCATATATTTTTACCAACATGACCAATCATCCATAAATAGCATCTTACAACTCATAGACCATGATCCATATGTCTAAAAATAGACTTTGCGCCAAAAATAGCCTGCAGGCCCACTTAGTGAAGGCGACTTCCTTTCACTAAGCTCCATCATCTTGTTGCATTTTAAACACTCCCTCTCAAAAAGATATGGATTATCTGCAACCCCTATCCTATCTTTATGGTATTCGAATTTGCTCCTGGTGAGCGCCTTCGTCAAGATATCAGCATCCTGATTCTCCGTGGGAATATATGAAAGTAACATGATTCTCCGTTGCACACAATCTCTGATATGATGGTACCTGATGTCAATGTGCTTGGATCTATCATGAAATACTGGTTTAGCTGAGAGTTCAATGCATCTATGGTTATCACAGTAAATCACAGTAGGCTCCAAGTGTGACCCGAACAACTCGACCAGGATCTTCCTCATCCATATAGCCTCACATGCAGCCAAACTTGCTGCCATATACTTGGCCTCTGTTG
The DNA here is from genome assembly GCA_000404065.3 of Pinus taeda. Lineage (NCBI taxonomy): Eukaryota > Viridiplantae > Streptophyta > Pinopsida > Pinales > Pinaceae > Pinus > Pinus taeda. Next base: position 25,723 of record APFE031731578.1, read on the forward strand.
AACTAAGTGCCACGGATCTCTGCTTCCTGCTGTACCAAGAAACTGTTGTCGACCCGATACTAAAGATCCCTCCAGATGTGCTCTTTCTATCCATTGGGCTCCTTGCCCAATCTGCATCCGTAAAGCCACATAGCTTCACCTCATCCTCCTATCTGTACCAATCTCTGGATTGTGGTAGATCGAGTCGTGTGTTGACCAAATACATAAGCGACCCCACCAAATGTCGATAAACAATGGCATCCACTACCTCCGCTGAAGTAGCATCCTCCTTCCTCCAACCTCCAGGAAGAGGAGTATCAACATGCTTGCAGCCATGCATGTTGAACTTCTCCAGTATCTCCCAGGCATACTTACCCTGAGAAACAAATAGTCCATCACTGCGCTGCTTCAATTTGTAGATCCATCTCGCACCCACCACTAAATTCCCTTCTAGTCTTGGGACAGTCTCCCATGCACTGTTTCTGACAATCGAATCATACTCTTCCACCATGGCATCTACCCATGTGGGATCCTCCACAGCTTCCTCGAAAGAGGATGGCTCATTCACGACACATTTGCTCACAAGAGCCATGTATCTAGTGTACCGATCAAGTGATTGTCTCTTTCTACGCTCTGCTGTAGGTGGTCCTACAACCTTCTCTGCATCTTGAGCCAGTCACTCAGCTTCTGTAGTGCGCTTTCACCCTCTGATGGTTGGCGCTGCATGAGTGGTCTCTTCCACTCCATGAACTTCATCTTGTGGCTGATCCACATCCTGAAGCTCATCCTTAGGAACTAATAGCTCCTCATCTGCATGCAAGTGTGGCTCCCTCTCAAGTGAACACTTCATGGCTTTCTCCTCCTGAAATTTTATATCCTGTCGCACAACAGTCTTGCGACTGTCTGGCAAATACACACGATAGTTTTCGGGCATATCAGTGTACCCCACAAATATCCCAACCTCTGCGGTCAGCTCAAGCTTCTTCCTGGCATCCTTCATCACATGCATGTAAACAAGAGAACCAAAAATCCTAAAATGGGAGATATCAAGCCTCTTAGCAAAATAAGCCTCCTCGGGTGTATTCATGCCAAGTATCTTGTGAGGACAATAGTTCTGCACATATACTGCAGTATTACATGCCTCTACCCATAAGTGAAGGGCTAGGCTTTGATCATGCAACATCACCCATGCAACACCCACGATCGTTATATTCTTCCACTCAGCAACCTTGTTCTGCTGCGGGTTATGGGGAGCTATGAGCTCTCTTTGAATCCCTTCTGCCCTGCAGAAGTCCTTGAACTCGCCATAGATGAATTCACCACCATTTTTCCTCCTAAGAGCCTTCACCTTCTTCCCCGATTCCTTCTCAACCAGTGCTTTGAACTCATAGAACTTTGAGTATGTCTCGCTCTTCTTCTGCATGAAGAAGATCCAACACTTTCGAGAGAAATCATCAACAAAGATCACATAGTACCTGTGCTTTGCTCTTGAAGCTACTGAGAAAGGTCCACACATGTCTGTGTGAATTCTCTCAAGGATCATCGTGGTGCGACTATCCTTCTCGTGAAAGGTGGCTTTCACAAATTTTCCCAAAATACACCCCTTGCACTGATCTGACTGCGCAAGAGTGCCTTTAGGAAGCCCAGTAGAAATTTGCTGTAGTATCTTCAAGGCTCCATGGTATAGGTGGCCCAATCTCTAGTGCCACAACTCGCCATCATCCTGGCTCACCACTCCTTTTGCCTTGCATGCCATTATTGCGCAACCATCTACATGCAACTGATAAAGGTTCTTGACTCGAACCCCTATCTTCTGGGTTTCTCCAGTTGTCTTACTGCGCAGGAAAGCCTTTCTCTCGTTGAAAACAACATCATATCCCTTGTCTTCTAACATCACCACAGAGATAAGATTCTTCTTCAATCCTGGAACATGCATCACTTCCTTCAATACAAAGGGTTTACCAGACTCCCAGGAAATGGTACCGATACCGGTTGCACTGTATCTACCATCATCACCCATCTCGATTTGCACTCCAAGATCTTTCTCATCCAGATCAGAAAACAAATCTCGATCTTTTGTCATGTGAAGAGATGCACCATTCTCTAAGAACCATACCGATCCCATCACATTTGATACCAAGCACGCAATCAGCTAAAAATCTAGCTCAAACTGCGAGGCTAAGGCCTCTCCCGCTGTAGATCCAGCAGCTTGCTTATTTTTCTTCTTCTGTAGACAATTTGTGGCATAGTGTCCGTGCTGGTGACAGTGAAAGCACTTCACCTTGTACATGTCCTACTTCTTGCCTTTTGCACCGAAATGAGAAGCTTTCTTGTTCTTCCCCTTCTTTTCTTTGGCAGCCAAAGCATAATTCTCTTCATCATATGCCTTTGATGAAGATCCGTCCCTGGTATTCCGCCTGATCTCCTCTTGCACAAGATCCAACCAAAGTCTCTCCCATCTTGGCAATTTCTCCTGACCATTAACATAGTCTTGATAGGAATGCCAACTCTTCAGAAGACCAAGGAGAGCCAAGCTCACCAAGTCCTCATCATCGACAGTCACCCCCACACTTCCCAGCTCATCCTGACATTGGGTGAACTTCATGAGATACTTGGGCATACTGTCACCTTTCTCACACTTTATGTTTCTGAGTTTATCCTTGAGCACCAACTTCCTCTGGTCACTCTTGCTTTGGAATAGATCTGTCAACGCTCTCCACATCAAGTATGGAGAAGCATTTCCATGTAATCTGGACACAATGTGATCCCTCATGCCCTCCAACAGAATCCTTCGACATTTTGTTGTCTTCTTTTGCCAATCCCCGACTTGAGCAGCATCAGTAGGTTTTGGGACATCCGCATCTATGAACTCCTTCAACCCATTATCATCTAACACCACCTCCATCCTGTACTTTCATGCAATATAGTTCGAGCTACCCTCAAGGGCATACTCCAATCGCAATCTGTTGAAAGACATTTCAGCTTTGACACCAAGAAAACATTGCTGCAAATTCGAATTCCACCAGCGCAAAATTCAACCGCTTCTGATCTAAAATTCGTGAGAACAAAGTATTTCTCGTACAGAGATCGACTATATGGGCATGCACCAGATATCTCACCTTCCAAAGGAAGGATGAATCCATAGGCTATCTGATCCGATTATAGACTCTACCTGAAGAAATAAAACGTAGTCACTTTCTGAATAATAGATCTGATGATCAATCCTCGCTTTGATATCCTGTAGAACTTTTTCTACAAATCAAACGGCTTTGATACCATGTAGAAATTTTGAATAATATGACACTTATTCATAGAGATTACCCTGATTATACACTATTTGTGGAATCATGCATAATACATAACCTCCTCTACATTGATCATCAATTTTGCGGAATTAAGAAACAATTGCATGTGCACATTGAAGCATCAATCACACATCAACACAGTATGTACCAGGGAAAGCATACACCTGAAAACTCCTCAACTATCTATATATTATATTGATTGAGAACATGTAACAATACATAGTACAATACTCTTCGCAAGTACTCAGTACTATCTCCACCTGTTACACACAAACTAGCTCATATATGAATCAATCACTGGCTCAAATCTCCTTTGCTATTTGCCTAACCCACTGCGCAATCCTGCATGAGAATAGAATGAGAATGGCTGATCCAAACTCGTATTTCCCTTGTGTAACACTACGCAATCCTCATTAGCAATCTCAATCCACTGATTGTGCAAATCACATGCACAACTATAGTCACAACTGACAGTTGTCTCGCCCTTTCAAATATCTCTAACACTTGTCTCCACTGAACTATCCATGCACTGAGTTAACTGATGTATTCCTCAGTTGATTCATGAGTTAATAATTAGTGAATTAATTAATAACTAATTCACATCACTCATCACTAGTTTATTTGTTAGTTAGACTAAATACAACTAGTTCAACTAAGTCAAACTGAACACAACTCCATCAACTCCTCATTCAACTCCACCAAACTCAATCACTTGAGTTCTAACTAAAGTCCTTCATGCAATAGCTCAAGTAACCCATAAGAAAAGTGCATTTTCCTTCTGGTAGTTGCATGTGCCACATCTGTAGCTCGAACTGAAGTGCTCCAAGAGAATAAGATAATGTTTATAGTCCAAATATTATTAAGAGCTAATAATATTCGACTATTCTATTTTTAGACTGGCAGTCTAAAAATAGACTCCGCCCATATGTCTAAAAATAGAATTCCATCTATTTTTACCAACATGACCAATCATCCATAAATAGTACCGTGCAACTCATAGACCATGATCCATATGTCTAAAAATAGACTTTGCACCAAAAATAGCCTGCGGGCCCACTTAGTGAAGGCGACTTCTTTTCACTAAGCTCCATCATCTTGTTGCATTTTCAACACGCTATTGTATGGGGATCCTTTCAATATATAGTCATGACATTTGGGTTGACGAATGCGCTGACGATATTTTCCAAAGTTGTCATCATAATGTTTAAAGAATTCATTCATAAGTTTCTAGAGGTTTACTTTGATCATTGGACAATCTTTGGACTATTAAAGAAGCATGTATCGAGCTCGCGCTTGATGTTGGATATCTGCAGGAAGTGTCAAATCTCATTAAACTTGAAGAAGTGTATTTTTGGTGTAAATTATAGAATTTTACTAGGACATGTTGGCTTTAAGAAAGGGCTGATGGTGGATCCTACAAAAATCATTCTTATTATTAATTTAGATCCGCCGAATAATGTTAAGAATCTATGCACAACTCTTGGACCAACTGGATATTGTCAAAAATTCATTAAGGCATACATGAAGATCACTATTCCGATGGAGAAATTACTAAAGAAACATTCCACCTTTTGTTGGGATGACGAGTATCAGAAGATCCTTGAGGTATTAAAGGAGAAAATGGTCATTGCATTGATCCTAGTGTTTCTAGATTGGAAGAAGGAACTCCACATTCATGTGGATGCATTGTGTATACCTTTGGGTGGTGTCTTAGCATAGCCAGGAGAGGGGGATCTTGATCACCCCATTGCATTTGTGAGTCACAAATTTTCTAAGGCAGAGAGTAATTATTCCATGAAGGAATGGGAAGGCTTGGCTATGGTGTACACACTACAAAAGTTTATGCATTACTTGTTGGTTGCACATTTCAAGGTGTTCACAGACAATTCTGTGCTGAAATACTTAGTGAACAAGCCTGTGTTGGGGGGGAAGATTTGTAGATGGCTATTTTTGTTCCAAGAATATGATTTTGAAGTAATAGTCAAGCCAAGTTGATTGAATGCTTGGCCAGATCATTTGTCTAGAATTGAGACCGACAAAGAACCGACCAACATTGAAGAAGGATTGCTTGATGCGTAGCTCTTCATAGTAAGGATTGATGAAAATTTTGTAGATATGATTTACGTTTTGATTACCAGAGTAGCCCCTGTTGAGTATGAAATGCAACAGAAGAAATAAATAGTAGCAAGAGCAGCGAAATTTTCTTTTATTGTTGGGCATCTATATAAAATGGACATTGACAAAATATTGGGTAGATATGTCCCTGAGCATGAAAGACAAAATATGTTGGTAGAAGTGCATGCTGGTGTCGCAAGAGGGCACTATGCAGGAAAACAAACCGCACATAAAATTTTGAAGGTAGGACTATGGTGGCCCATGGCGAACAAGGATTCTAAGTACTATTGTAATTCTTGTGATGTTTGCCAGAGGAACGAAAGACCATCGCAGAGAGATGAATTGCCGCAGAATCCACAAGTTAATTTGTGGGATTTTGGTAAGTGGGCGATTCATTTTTTGGGGTTGATCAATCCGCCAAGAAAGAAGACTAGTGTGCACTATATTATTTCTATGACGAATTATATGACCAGGTGGGATGAGGCATAATTGGTAAAGGATTGCAATGAAAAAACCACTACACTCTTAATCTTTGAGTATATATTGACAAGGTTTAGGTTCCCAAAGATTCTGATGAGTGACAGAGGAACGCACTTCCTCAACAACACTATTGAAACATTAACATAAGAGTTTTAGGTACATCACCAGAAGAGCACGTGTTCTCACCCTAAGGAAAATGGAATGGTTAAGGCTTTTAATAAAATATTGGAGAACACTTTGACGAAGGTGTGCAATGTCAATAGGAATGATTGGGATGTGCACATACTCACAGTGTTATGGGCATACAAGACTACTTGCAAGAATTTGGTAGGGCAGGCTTCGTTTAGACTGGTGTATGGATAGAAAGCTATAATGTTGATGGAATATATAGTACCAAGTATTAGAATCACAATAATTATGAATATGGAAGACAATGATATTATGGAAGACATATTGGAACAACTGCTCGAGCTAAAGAAGATTGCTTTCTTGCAGGATTTCACCAACAAGTACACAAAGCCCGGGAAAAGGCCTGACACAATCGTCATATTAAGAAACGAACTTTCAAGAATGGAGTTTTCATTTTGTTGTATGATAGTAAGTTCTCTCAGTTTCCTAGTAAGTTCAAGATGCATTAGCTAGGCCCATATGTTATCAAAGATATTTCATATGGTGGTGCATTTCAGCTCGCAAAGCTAAATGGAGAATTATTTGTTGCGCGAGTAAATGAGAGTAGGTTGAAACTCTACAGGGACAATTATGTCCCTAGGGCTACATGATGACTATATGAATGTAGGATAGTCTTAGTGTTATAGGTAGTTGGAAGGAAGCACATGACTATAAAGTACTTTGCTAATGAAGTAACTTGCCGAAGAAGGAGTGTTGCATGACATTCAGGAGGATGGCACAAGTGGAGAAAGCTGCGATGAAGAAGGGGTAACTACATTGTAGGGAGTGTTTAGATAAGCATCATCCAAGTGAGCATGGTTCACACGTGTGTGAATCAAGCGAGTGTGGTACCTTCGACAAAAGAGCTTACCATAAACCTTTGGGTAGTACATTTTCCATAAGGATCACTGTACGTCGAGACTATAGAAGAAAGGGGGAGCGCACAAAAATTAAAGAATCTGAGCCTCAGTCTTTCAAAACACCCCCTTCATGTATTGCTTGAGCTACATCATGGAATCAAAGATGAGCTCAATGTATGGGAGGAATGAGCTCTATTGGTAATCAATGAAGTCAAAATAAACAACCAACAGATGTTCGAAGAAAATACTAAAGCACTGTAAGATCGCGAGGAGGTAGTTGCACGCAGCAAGCAACTGTTAGAGGCCATAACCAAAGTATGCAGTGAGCTTCCAAAGCTCTAGATCCCAGCCGAGGCATCTTCAGTAGAAAATATTCAGAAACTAGAAATATCGAAGGTCGAGGTGGGAAAGATTATATTTGAACTACAGATGCATATTACAAAACTTTAGATGATTTTGCAATGTACAATGCCACCAGAAGTTTGAGAATAGAACGACGCTACGATAAAATCTGATATGGCACACGTAGCGAATGGAGTCAAGGACTATATTCAACTTTTTGAAGATACAATGGAAGGAGGATGCACATGTGCAGAAGATTGAGGTAGAAATTAGAGACAAGAAACTACAGTTCAATGAGCTTAAAGCAATGCCACGGACCTTAGCACTTGTGCAGCGATTCTCCCGCCTTCAGGAAGGAACAATTCTGCAGGGACATGTTGATGAGTTTCAGAGGAAAGAAAGATCATCTTCGTGTACATGTAGCCTTGGGTGGATGAATCCTACTAGATCTCACACGTAGTAGAGGGAAAGTTAAAGAGCATGCAACAAACACAAAGGATAATTAACCTCACAATAGAAGGGCCGACAACAAAAAATCTCATGGACAAAGTTTTACATTCTGTGGAGAAATGCACCTCAACACTTCATCTTTTCAAGTCTAAATACGGAGGCATGAAAGAAAATATCGAGAGTGTACCACCTAAGTGACTCAAGGACGAGTCACATCTTTGTGTTGGAGGGTTGTTGGGTAGAGGTCCCCTAGATCTAAGTTTTTTTTCCAAGTCATGTAAAGACTCTACATTTTGAGGATTGGAGTGAAATTAACACATGGTTATAAGAGTCAAATGGGATTTATAGTGGGTCAAAGCCCCTTCTTTTATAAATGGATTGGATTATCTAGAGTATTTTTAGCTTTGCCCATGGTTTGTGGACTATGGTATTGTAAGGGTAAAAGAATGTATAAAGAGATGTCTTAGCAAGTATAAGGCAATCAATGGATGACATGATATTTTTTTGAGTATGTAATTGTGTTATTTTTCTATATTTGAGCGAAGGGGAAGGCTCCTACAATTATTTGCATGGAGACGTTGGTATGTCTACAGGTGTGTGCACAGGAACAAAAAGATTGTATCTGTGAAGACTTCAACCAATAAAGAAGAATTTGAGACTAATATGTATTTTCTTATGTTCGCATAGTTTCTGTGTTTTAACCTGTTTATGGTTCTTTTTTGTAAATTTCTTCTACAATTGCATGGAAAATGTTCAAATACTAATTTATATGATGAATAATACATGTTAGACTAGTTACGTGTAGCTCACAAGTCTGTTAAGTAGGAAAACACTTTACAACAATAACAATACGGTTAATGGTTTGTGAAGATCGAATTAAGCCCTAAATTGATAGAAACGTTACAGTCACATTGCATAGTCCCTTTGGATGTAGAAAATTGGTTCTAGCATCCACCAATGTCGCCTTGGGTAAGACTGTGGCCTGCACTACACAGGTCATTGCCGAAAAGGTTGATTGTATAGGACTTTGTTAGTTAGCACAACTAACTCTAAACCTGGGTCTAATCCCTTGAAGCCAACAATAAAACTACTTAGGATATTCAAGAAGAAATTTTTAGCTGGTATTATGGAGCCATAGATAAGAAAAACCATAGAAGAAAGCGTGCCTATATCCCCGATGCACTTGAGGTCACCAAGGAAGGTTCTTGTACCATAGTAAGCAAAACCGCAAACACAGGTGAGATCACAACTATGGTTGCAACCACAGAAAGGAAAGGAGAAGAGTCTAGTAGAAGTCTCCATAATAGAGTTGAGAACATCGCCCAGGAAGAAGACACAGAAAGAAGTGTGGACAAAGAATGCAAAAGATAAGGGGAAGGAGCCTATGCAAAAAACTAAGAAACCCATACAGTAGAAGGGGCCTTAGGTGGTCCATGACAGTGAAGAATAAGTTGAAATCTAGCAGAAGAAGCTAGAGGCTATGGGGGCGCCCTCTATGCTCCCAGCATATATTCTACCAAGAAAGTTGGGTGCAAAGCCCATGAGAGAACCAAAAGAAGGAAATTTTGCGACACATATTCTTCTATTTCCTGAGGAATTGTTGCTCAAAGGTGAAGTGTTGGGGAAGATTCCCCAACTCAAGATGGAAGATTGGGACTTCAATGGCAGGGGTAAATAGCTATAGTTTTAACCCAGTAGGTATTTGAAGAGGGTATATTATGAAGAAAGTAGAGTCACGAGATTGGAACCGTAGACATGGCATGTCAGATTGCATAGAGTGGGAATATTAAACATGTTGAATGTGCCTCATTTTGGTCAGAGTTCATCAAACATAGCTTGTGTATGACATCTTCTCACATTGGTCCATGATGGATATTTATGGTAAGGAGAGAAGATACTTATCAATGACATGCTTATTTAGAGAATAACAACACTTCCATGTCAAGGGAAGGACACCGCAGAGGAATTCGCAGTAAAAGAAAAGATAAAGAAATGGCACAGATGATGAGGGAAAAATATTGACTAGTGAAGATGTCCCGGGGTTATGAAATTATTTCCATTCAAGATCAAAGTGTGCACTTTGCCAGACATGTTTTAGCGAGAAAGATTATGAGGAAGTGCAGGACCAACGAGGTGCCCGTGGTGGTAGTTTCATTGGTGGAGCAATGTGAGAAGGGAGTCTAGTTCAATTGGGCTTCATATTTATGCAAATAATTTTTGACTAATTGCAGGGAGGCATAGGAGGAAGGTGAGACCTTCCATTAAGACTAGCTACTTATTTTGATCACATTTGTTGCATGGAAGGAGCCGGAAGATTTCCAATTTCTGTCCATGGAAGTAGATGTTTGTGAGGCCGCGAGGTATGCCTCGCTTTGGTTCATGAAGGTGCCCACCAAAGCAAAGTAGAATCACATCTTCTTTGTGTTGATGTCAAAGGATCTCCATGTGTTAGTAAATCAATACCTGAGACTGTCACCAAGCTTGTATAAGCAGTACGGCCACATCATGGAATTGAAGGTGGACTTTTATGGGGCATATGTGAAAGCTGTAGAGGATCCAGCAGAGACATGGCATCCATTGCCATATTTGGTGACCTAGGATGAACTCCTCACAATAGTGAAGAATTGCCTAGAGGTGTGGATGACTCCATCTAGTAAAGCAGCAAAAATAGGAAAGGGTATCGCACAGAGTGCGGGTACAAGTAAGAAGGATATCGAAGTAGGAATAGGGGAAACGGGGCGGAAGCAAGAACACGAAGATGTAGAAGTATCGAAGGAATCTCCCTTCATTGTAAACATGAGGCTAAGAATAAAGAAAAAGGCTAATAAGAGTAAGGGAGCAGTGTCATTCGTCCTCATTGATGGGGACATTGATGATATTGCGAAAAGGTCCAGGAAGTTAATGTTGAAACCTAGAATAAAATTGATGATCATTGCAAAGTGATCTTGGCCAGAGTAAAACAAGGATTCAAAGAACTAAAAGCATTGCCACAAGTAGTGGTGTGACCATAGTAGGTGACTCGACTATTGCAGATAGAACAAAGGTTGGAAAAAACATTTGGAGTTCGAATGATACAGATGCCAACTGGGGTACTGCAGTTTGAACCAGCAACAAATAAGGAGCGAGCCAAGGCATGGCGCAGTATCTAGATAAATCTTGTTGCACTACCATTTAAAGTACTGCATGGTTTTCACTAAGGGGTCACCACAGAGCTATAAGAATGAGAAGAAAATATGTCACTGTTGAAATCAAGGGCGGAGTTGGAAAAGGTGACAATGAGAAAGGGACTGTAGAAATTGACCAAAGGGAAGGAAGAAGTGAGGCAAGAATGAGAGTGGTTGGAAAAATCCATTACTAAGACCTACAACACAGTTCCAAATGTGCAGGTTCCTAAAGATGCATCACCAGTAGAAAAGGTCATGAAGCTTGCTCGCACAATCAAAGACTCCAAGCATATAATCGAAAAGCTAAGATTTGACTATGAAGTACAAATTTCAGAGCTAAGGATTAGGTTGTAGCTAGCTAGATCACTGTAGGTTCAGGAGAAGAGACAAAGGAACCTCAACACAACATTAGAAGGTATATCTAGCATGGTGGTAGATTGTGGAAAGCTCTTGGATGATATGATGTGGATTTGGACCTCACTGTAGGAGGATTCAAACTTTTTGAAGATTGAAGAAGGGATGCAGGCTAAGTGAAAGAAGTGCGATGAGACTCTGGCAGTAGTGAATACCTTGCTAGTCTTGCAAAAGTTGGCCAGCATCACAGACTTGAGATGAATCAAGGGTGAGTGCTGAGGGCCTGTTGGGAATGGCCAAACATGGTTGAAGTTTTGGGTAGAAAAACACACAGAATGAGAGGACCACGCAGAGTTGGTCGATAAATATTTATTGTGTTGTCCTTTAGGGACTTGGGATGGGGACAAAGCCCTCATTTTGTAACGGGTATCAGGTAGAATCCTAGTTTTCCGAATCCATGGTATGTGAAACACAATATTGTAATAATAAAGATCTATATAAAGGAAGTCTAAGTCTTTAGTGAAGATAGACATGGAGATAGAAAGGGCTCTAATAGAGTAATCATACTCTCTTGAATTTGTAATTCAAGAGAAGGCTTTGTAGTTGAGTGCGCGGAGGCCTTAAATAGTCCGCAGCTAAGTGTTCAAACCACTTGTAGCAAGGTGCACAGGTTAGAGAAGTCCTTGTATTGAGAGATTTGATTAATAAAGAAGGAAGTTTTGGAATAAATTGAATCTCTCGTGTCTCTTCTATTATTGTTATATATCTGTTTATACATGTTTTCTATTGATATTTGTGAAGAACTAGGAATTATACTATTAATTGCTAAGCTTATGGGTTTACTGTGAAACTATTGAATTAAACATCTATGCGAAGTTCTTTGTATACGTGAAGTTATAGAATCAATATTAAGTATAAATAATTACATGGTACCACTACACATATGTCGCTTATTTTGTGAAATTCTAGTTCTACAATCTCACATAACTGCTTCTAATGAGACTACGATCTGCTTGCAGGTCATTTCTGAAAGGGCCTGTAATTGAGGGTTTTGTTGGTACACAACACACTATGAACCTGGGTCAAGCCCCTCTAAACCAACAAAGGGGCTCTAATGACAATAATAATTGGGGAATAAACTAGTATTATAGGGACCTAACAACCTTCAGGTTGATGTATTTCTTTAGCCCAAGAATTAACGCCTCATATTCTATAGTGTTGTTAGTACATTGAAATTCTAAAAGACAAGAAATCAAAATTTTATTCTTCTTAGGGTCCATCAAGATATACCTTTCACTAGATCCATCTAACATTTTTTATACATCATAATATAATGTCCATAGGATAGGTCAGTATTTACATGGTTAGAATCTAAAATAAAATTATTTACATCTATAGTACACAGTTCATATTCCCTAACTGGAGGGTAGGGGAGTTTCAACTATGTATCTGACCAGACGGGTGATGTCATGACTTGGTGCAACCAATGTCAAATTATAAAAATAATTTCCCTAATTCTTTCTAAGTGATATTGATCGATTCATTAGGTGTCTCTAGCTCAATAATTGTATTCTTCATGTGTGGCTTACTATTAACTATAGTTTGATTGTTCTTTCCTTTCTATGGGAACCACATATGAGACCAGTTTGAGGAAAAGTATCCTTAAAGTTTATAATACCAATATCGTCTCAAAACAATCCCAAATTCCTTAGGAATATCAACAACCATAATGTCAATGAACTAACGAACCCTTGAGTCAGAAGGAAATCTAATCAACATGTTTTTAAGTTCTCCCACAACTTACACCTAATATCTATCAAGCTGGATAATATTCACATCCATTTTCTCCAGTTTAGCATTAATCATTTTGCAAATAGACCAAGGCATAACATTTTTCAATGCACCAGATTCAACTAGATAATTATGCACATTGTAATTGAATATCTCAAATGTCAATAAACATGGAGGTAATGTATATTTTGAATTAACATTTTCCACATTAACAATGGATTCAAGATTTACAGTGGCTTTGGATTACCGAGAAGAAGAAGATGAAAAAGTCTTGGAAGAAGAAGAATATCTGCTAGCTAAAGGCAAGGATTCAAAAGTCTTGATAATCAACTCTCTCTACCTAGGTAGCTTAGCTAGCTAAAAGAGTGATATATTTTCTCAATATTTATTTAGATCTTGAATTATTTTTAAATCCATATTGCAATATACACTCTCATATTTGGATGGCTTGGTCAAGGTCATTGGTTGAGAAGGTTTGTCAACTATTTGAGGAGTATTAGAGTTACTTTTAACACTCCTCGACGTATTCTTCAAAACTTGCCCAGTTGATGATTTTGGAGTTGAAGTCTGAGAAGGTTCTTTTGGATGAAATATCTTTCTCAAAAATTCCTTATTCTTATCATCTAGAGTAGGTTCAACCACTATAACTTTACTCATATCATAAGTTTTAGGAGGATTAACAAGAAGAGCCTCTGGAATAGAAGCTTCCCCAACTAACTAAGATTCACTATCTACAACAACTTCAAATGCCATTACATATGCATTGACATTATCCTCAAGAGGAGAGGACTCTTCTTACTCTGTTGATTGATCGTCTTAGTCTTTAATTTTTTTATCATCGAGCACTTAATTTTCCATTACGATCATATTATCCAGCCATTACAAGCATGTTTTCTCAAGGTGAGAAGCTTGGTGAAAGTACAATTATTGTCCATACCTAATTTCTCAACATTAATATTCACACTCAACATTTGTGTTGATTTAGCCCATTGATTAGTAGTCTTCTTGAAAAGAAAATTGAAAGACTACTAGAAGAGATTCACTTGTCTTTAGCTTTAAATCAGACACCTCATTAGTTAATTATTTGAGATATTTTGCTAAAATTTCGAGGTCAAACACATCCTTATCACCAAAATTACTAGAGGAAGCTTGATATTTCTTACCATTAAACTTGGGTTCATCTCAGACCTCATGTGATCCTATAGTGATCCTTTCCTTCTCGACATTAATAGCTTGAACAAAATTCTCAATTAAAGTAGTCTTCGCTACTCTGTTAGTGAACATATCAATGTTACACGACAATGCTAAAGTGTAGTAATCAATCATGATAAAATCATGGGGAGGCACATTGTAACCACCCATCCCACATTTACTTAGTTTCATTGACCTATCAGGTTAAACATGATAGGAGGAGTCACTATGAAATGACCTGATTGTCTTGGTTCCATTAATGAAGTGGGGCCAACCACGGAAGACAACCTGACATCTCATAACATTCTACTGAGGCTACAGGTCATTCAAGGATTGAGTAACCACCCCAAGTGGCCAAAACCTGGGTTGGATACCTTTTCTTCTAACCCAGGTCCCCAACCACTCCCACAACAAGCCATCCATGCAGTTGGAAACCAACAACTACATGCACAAGCCTACATCCATGCGGTTACAACATAATTTATCAATTAGGAGCATGCAGTCTCGAGATTTGAATCTATATTCTAGGTCAAAATGTAGAACACTACCAATAAATTCTTGTAACTTCCCAAAATAAATAATGGAATGCAACAATGCTAGGCATACAATTTTGAAGGCAAAACATGCCCTAGACTTTCTAGAACATGACAAGAATTTCATCCGACATATTGCAAACAAGTAAGCTACAGGTCATAAATGCATATTTGATCATAAAAGTCTGATATTCAATTGAGAATCACCGAGAAGGCACTATGCCCTCTCCACATAGCTGAAATACCATTGTTTAGTACATACATTCATCAGTCATCAATAGTTAAACATCTCATGACAAGAACCATAGAAGGTACACATCATGTGAACAACATAGGACCAAAAAATAACTAGTATATAAACCATGGAAACGCACCCATAATATCACCAAGACATTTCCAATAAATATAGATGAATCACAATAAAAGAATAGCTCTTGTTTACACATGAAAATACCAACCAAGTCAGGTATGTCCATGTACCACCCTACCATAGATTGGTTTGAATCAAATCTCTCTTTCAACCAACCACCCCCACACCATATTCTGAGCATGAATGTGGGATCTCATTGAATAAACCAAACAAAACCAAACCAAGGCTTCCAAAGGCAAAACCACCTCAACCCTCAACCAGTGATTCCACCTCACAGTCAAAGATCGCTAACACTAACCAGATCGGTCTCTACCCAATATTTCGAGGGCTCCAGGAACTAGTAACTCAACCCATAACCTTCCAGGGTTGCAGAGAGTTTGTTCAACCCAACTCTAGGACTAGTAACTCAACTCACCAAGGGCTCCAGAGCATTTTTCCAACCTAGGTCTAAGACTTGCAACTCAACCCAATTAGTTTCAGGTCATCTAGAGCATTTGTGTTATGTAACTAGCTCACAAAATAGAAGAAAGACATATATCAACGACTTAAAACTTATCCTCTTTGAGGGAAACCTCCTTTACATTACACAAATGAGAAATTCTTGGATGATACAAAAGACAAGACCTCCTTTCTACATGAAGGAGTCTAAGGGGTCCCAATACAATTAGAGCCTACATAACAATAATATTGCAGGGGCATAATAATAACAATAGTGGGCTTCTATGGGGCATAGTAATAACAACATGGGGACTATATGGGCACAATAATACAATAAGGGGGTTGCACTAATAATAATAAGGGGTTACACTATTAATATAGGGACCTAACATTCCCCTCTCCTTGAAAAAGTGTTGTCCTCAATGCTTGAGTAGTCCTGGATGCTTCTGTATAAAATTATCATCCTTCCATGTGGAATCATCAATGGGTAAGTTCTTCCACTTGATGAGATACTCTAAAATTGATCGATTCCATAGTTGTTGATTTCTTGTTTTTGTGACTGCTTCTTGTTGCAATATGATTCTGCTTTCCTCATAAAGTTCTAGAAATATTGTTTGAACTGGGATCTTCTCACCGATAAACTTCCTTAAGCATGAAACATGGAAAACTAGGTGCACTTAGGAAGATGCAGGAAGCTCCAAATTGTATGCTATAGTGCCAATCTTTTGTAACACCTTGTATGGACCATAATACTTTGGTGATAATTTATTATCCTTCTTAGCTTGCTTAAGGGATATTTGTTTGTGTGGTTGTAGTCATAGAAATACTGAGTCACCTACATCAAAACTTATTTTTCTTTAATGTTAATCTTCTTCTTGTTTCATTCTATTCTTTGCCAAACTGAGGTTATCCTTTAAGAGTTTGAGAACTTGTTCTTGATGCTCGATGTGATGTTCCACTGCTTGAAATTTATAATTTTCTTTTAAAGATGATGTGATGGAAGGTGGATGATATCCATAAAGTGCCATAAATGGGGTCATTTTTTCTACAGTATGGAAGGAAGTGTTATACCACCATTCAGCCAGAGGCAACCACTTGACCCATCATGTCTGTTTATCATATATAAGGCAACAAAGATATCCTTCCAAAAATTTGTTCACTATCTTAGTTTTCCCATGAGATTGAGGATGATAAGATGAGCTATGAGCTAACTGAGTACCCAAATATTACACCTCTTGTACTCCAAAGAAACATTTGGAGATTTTTGAATATAATTTTTTCTCCTCCAATATTTTGAGCACCCTGTCAACATATTGAACATAATCCTTCCAAGACTTCTTATAGTTTAGTATATCATAAAAAAAAAACTAAAACAAATTTTCTAACGAAGGGTTTGAAAATGGAATTGATCAAACCTTGAAATGTAGAAGGTGCAATGGTAAGGAAAAAAGGAATGACCAAAAATTCATAATGATCCCCATGAGTTCTAGATGTTGTTTTTGGAATGTCTTCAGTCTTCATTATGATTTGATGATATCCTGAATGAAGATCCAACTTGGTGAAGTAAATTTATCCATGTAATTCAACCAATAATTTGTCAATGACAGGAATGGGAAATTTATCTTTAATAGTAAGCTTGTTGAGCTCCGTATAATCTAGACACATGCACCATGATCCATCCTTCATGTGAATCGATATCACTGGAGCAAAGAAAGAACATTGACTAGGTTGAATTTTACAAACCTCTATCATTTATGCAACCATGCATTCAATTTCACTCTTTTGGGCATATGGATATCTGCAAGGCCTGATGTTTGGGGAAACACTTCCTGGAATCAAATAAATACCACGATCATGACCACTAATAGGTGGGAGGAATTTGGGAGTCTTAAATACCTTGGAATGATTGTCCAAAACTTTTTGGAGATTTGGAGAAATAGATGATTTCTATGTGGGAACCTCTAGCGAACATAATTGTGCAATTACGCCCCCTTGTTCTTTGTTTAGAAGCTTTGACATGTTGTTAGAGATGATTATCTTTCTTGGTTTCCCTTCGACACCCCTTAATTCAACTTCCTTTCCTTCCCATAAAAATTTCAAGAAACATTCTTGAAAATTAAAAGCTATCATACCCAAAGATTGTAGCCATTGGAATCCTAGTACATCTGCACCACCCATTGGAATGGAAAGCATTGGACTATTCAAGACATATTCTCCCATGGCTAGCTTGATATTATGGCACTTTACAGAGAAATTTATGGTTCCTCCATTTGCAATCATTACTTGACACCCTGGTGTTGGATATAAGAAGAAATTAAATTCCTTGGCTATCTTACAATGAATAAAATTATGGGTACTACCCAAATTAATCAATATTGTTACCTTTTTCTTCTTGATAAGCCCTTCTATCCTGAGAGTTTTAGGATTGGTAATTCTTGTCAATGCATTACACGATATGGTAATATTCATTTCTTCTTTCTCTGGGATTGGTTCCTGGCGTATAACATCTTCTTTTGACATTTCACATTCCTTTTCTTGCTCCTCTTCCCCATATATGTAAATTAATTTCTTATCAATACACTTATTGTTGAAAATAATACTGAGAGGGGGGGGGGGGG
>APFE031731578.1:49940-82110 GCA_000404065.3 Pinus taeda
ATGCCATGGTCCAAAAACCATAGGTTCAAATTCCAAGGACTAACCGCCACGGACCATAGGTAAGTTTTCCAACATATACGCGCTTTTCCTTGCATGAATGTGCGTGCATACGCATACGCGACTTTGTAACGACTAACTTGTGTGTATACGCGGATCTGTCACGATGAACCTGCGTATATGTATTTTCTCTTTATTCTTGTGGTCTTGTTCATCAATTCCTTGCTGCTGACCTTCTGCACTTTGATTTGTCATCTGTGTGGTTTGCCATCAAGGACAACACTTGTCTCATAATGCCAACAATCTCCCCCTTTGGACTTGATGGCAAAGCTAACTTGTCACACTTAGATCTATCATCTGATTCTTTTTAGTTGTCCTGCATCCCATGCATTCAGTCACATCTGATATTTCATCTGTATATTCATCTAAGTATATGTAAGTGAGATGATCTTCTATGAGAGGGTTGCCATCAAGTACAACACATGCATCATAATGCCAACACTTATGACCTTTAGTGTATTTTCTATTGCAACTGCAACAAAGGTCTTTTTATCTTTTTTCTTCCATTTTCTTTTTTTGTCAACCTTGTAAGTTGTGGAAGGCTAGGATCAACAACACTTCCTGTTGAGCCTCAACCTTGCACCTTCCTACACACCCTCTTAACCCTCATTCTATACTCACTTCACTCATCCAGTGGTTAAATCATTGCATTATAGTCTAAAAAGGATTGTTTATATGGTTTTTTGACTATACTGATGTCTATTGTTTGGTTTAGTCTTTTGTTCATGCAGCTACGGAAACTTGTCAGTTTCCGCAGCCAGCACAGGATTCCGCAGCTATTTTGTTAAAAGCTGTGCTCCAGGTGTCCTCTCAAGGAATGGGCTACATGGGCAAGCTCCAGATGGCATGTACATGGATCGTGTCCCTTCGAACAGGCCAAATCATCCATTAGAGGCCGCGGTCAACCAAAGTCAACGACGTGGCCAACCAAAGTGTTCAGCGGTGGCACGTCACTGTTTTGGGCACGTGAATGATACGTGGCCTAGTTCCCAGCTCACGGAGGCTCCATCGCACCTGGAGATCGTTCTTGAACAGTGAATCTAACAGCCAACCACTCCGAAGATTTAAGAAGCATAATGACAGTTACACTAGATCTCGGTTGAAGAGATCTACCTGTCTATGGCACGCAGTTAATAGCATAGTAGTTGATTAGTTAACTGTAGTATTTTTACATTATAAATAACGCGTTGTTAAACGCCGTAAAGAGAATTTTGATGCATAGAAATTTTGAACTGTTTATGTAATTTCCGCACGCTGCTGGTTATCTTATCACCCCACTGTTTTATATGTTGTTGATTTAAATACATGAGAAGACCTTTCTGAAGATAGTAATGTGATTATTTGATTGGCTGAAGTGGTAGAGGTCCCCTGCACGCTGAAGCCTTGTAAAGTGTTTTAGTTTCATTATGTTTTTGTTTCATTATTAGCTGTACATAATATGTTGTCTTATGTTTCTGCTGTTCATATATTTACCTTTTTTTTCTTAGAGCAGTAAACTGATCAGTGCTTTTTGTAGGTTCTCTTAGGCAGCCCGGGCAATCTTTCATTTTTTTAATAACCTTTTGCATATGAGATCATCTTGTCCTTCCTGCTAACTTTTATTTTCTGCAGTTTACATTCAGCATTGTCCTTTTCAAGTTGTTATTTGTTTATTTCTTTTTCTGCTAGTTAGATGTCATACTGCTTAACAATTTATGATTTCTTTCTATGGTCAAATGACTATATCAGCAGGAGATCAGAAGATTACTAACTGTAGTGTGATTTAGTTGTCATATTACTTACTCATAGTTGCTTTCCATAAAGTAGATTGAGCTGAATGGTAAAGAACTAGAAGAGTCTAAGTAGTGTGATTAATTTCTTTTCTGCAATTTACATTTAGTTATCATATTGCTTGTTATGTTCATGATTACTTCCCCAAAGTAGATTGAGCTGAGGGGTAAAGGATTTGAAGAATTCAAGTAGTGTGATTAGTTTCCTTATGCAATTTACTTTCTTGAACAGTTAAAAATCATATTGCTTAACTTGTTTATGATAACTTCCCATAAGGTAGATTGAGCCGAAGGGCAAAGGATCTAAAAAGTTCAAGTAGTGTGAATTAGCTGCTTTACTTTAAGTTTGAGTTGTTTTTCAACTTTTTTCTTTCTTTTCATTTTCAGCAGCAAGGATACTGGGCCATTGCCATTAGTTCACTTTTTGAGGCATTTTGTTTTCCCTTAAGAATTGATTTCATTTCAGTTACTGTAAAGCTTTCTTTTGAGCATTTTTAAAGTTTAAAAATCATCACCATTTACACTCCACACACTTCACACTTCACTTTCATCACCACACATTAAGAAAAGAATAAAATCCAAAAACAAACTAAAAAGCTTAAAACGACAAAAGCCTAAGGAAATGGTTATCTAAGTACATATAGTACACCTCACTTCGTCAGTTTACGAACCCCGGGTTGACATTATAAATAGCAATTTAGATCACACTAAATTGACCAAACACTTCCATCTTTATAATTGTGAGTGTTAGGATTTCATGTTGCCAGAATTTTGCTTTCAATTTTTCTTGCCAACTTGAATGCCTTTTCAAATGGATCAAGCTCCCAAAGACTAACCTCATGTTGAACGTTATCCTTTAAAGTCCCTAGGAATACATCAATCCTCTAGTTCTTTGGAATATCATTTACCCTTATATTCAATTTTTGGAAGTCCTTAATGTGCTCTGCCATCGAACCCTTTTGTTTGAGATGTATCAATTAGCTAAAGAAGGTGTTTCGCTTTGTATCCTCATAATGTGCCATCATTTCCTACGTCAAAATTGACCAGGTGACAAGATATTTATGAGAACAAAGCCCTTTATGACATAAAAATTGATTCGGTTCTAAATTTAGAGATGCAATACGTACCTTTTGTAATAGTTGCACATCATTTAGATCAAAATATTTCTCCATATCTAGTATCCATGTTATGGGATCCTTGCCATCAAAATTCCTCATATTGATATTTGGAATATGGTGGATATTCAATCTTGTGTTAGATTCTATGAATCATGATTAACATTTTTTTTCATCATGAGTTTCCTCTACTACCTTTTCGTCATTAGGAGGCCTTTCTTGTAGCAACTTTATCCCACCTTCCTTCAGTACTTCCATGTATTTATTCAAATATTCTTCCCTACCATTGATATTAGCTTCCATGGCACGTATAAAACTATTTATATTAGCTTCAATCTCATTCTTTAAATCATCCATCCAATTTTGCTTACTATGTGTTTCTATTTTCTTGATTCAAGTCATTCTTTTTCTTTCTTTTAGCAGCTCAATCTTGAATATGTTGTATCTCTAAAATTTCAAATCTCCAAGGTCTGAAATTCCGACATGTAGTAGCCCTATGTGTCTACTTTTCAATTCCACTAGTCATATCAAAATTGGATTCTCTAAGAAATATTTTCCTGTTGGACACCTAATCCTAAATGGGTTAGTGTGGAAGTTCAATACACTAAGTAGTCCAAGGGACCTTGGGATGTGAATCCCAACGGTCACATAATGTACTATATATGTATATCATTTGTCAATAAAAGTGTACTGCATGATTTATCTTTCCTATTTGTTCTCGCTCCCCATGTGTGTTTAACATTGCCCAGTATACTAAGATAACCTAATTACATACTTCTTCAGTAGAGCGAACTTGTATGAAGTTCCATGTGTCACTGTTTCGACCTTTGGATACGAAAAAAATACACAAAAAATTATAGTCCATCTTATTTCTATAAAGGCTTACGACATTTTAATCTGATGCTCAGAGAGAAAATTATGACGATTTTCCCAAGGTCACATGTTTGGGATGTAATTCGGAAGCCTACAGAAACCCTAAATGTCTTGGATCGTATCTCTGAAAATATAGAGAAAAAAGATCTTAAATTTAGGCCTGAGATTCACCAACATTTCTGATAAAATGGGTTTTAATTTTAGAGTCTCAACCTTCATAGAAAACAAATTATAGCAACAATTCCACGATGACTTGTTTGAGATGGAATTCTGGAGCTTGCAAAAACCCTAAATTACTGAAATCATATCTTCGCAAATATAGCGAGAAAATATCTGCAATTTGGACCTGAGGTTCAAAATGATTTTGTCTCAAATGGGTTTTTTTTTTAGCTTCTAAAACTTCGTATAGAAAACATTATAGTGAAAATTCCACATGGCCTGTTTGGAGCAGCGAAACCCTAGAATCCAAAGCTCCGATACCAATTTTATGCAACCAACTCACAAAATAGAAGAAAGGGATATATCAATGACTTAAAACATAGCCTCTTCAAGGGGGAAACCTCCTTTAAATGACAAAAATGAACAATTCTTGGATGATACAAATGACAAGACCTCCTTTCTATATATAGGAATCTAAGGGGTCCCAGTACAATTAGAGCCTACATAACAATAACATTGTAGGGGCACAACAATGACAATAGTGGGCTTCTATGGGGCATAATATTAACAACATTGGGACTATATGGGCACAATAATATAATAAGGGGGTTGCACTAATAACAATAAGGGGGTACACTATTAGTATAGGGACCTAACAATTTGTTCCAACCCACAATAAAAAGGAATTACAAGCACCAATTAAGAAAAAAATAAATGGAAAAACCCACAACACCATGGTTGTCCAGGAAATGGAAAGGCTATACAAAACCACTTTCAATCCAATAAATCCTCCATGCTAATGACATATCATAACCAAATAATCACATGCATATACTATGCATCCATAAATCAATAAGGATATCGTACATGCAACCTTTTACCTACAAAGAAATCAAACTATAGATGTTGATCCCACTATCCCCTTGTGCTTTCCAACTTCCTTTTCCTTCTTTCTTCAAATCCAATGTATGTCAAAATCCTCTAAGAGTGCTTCAAGAAAACTCATATGCAAGAGTATGAGAGAATGAGAGAATAGATACGGATCTCCAAAACTAAACTGACAACAGTTGTGAATTGATCCTTATAATCCTTTTTATAATTGGGGCCTATACTTTCTTCATTTTCCTCACATGCATTTATGTGACCTTCCACCTTACTTTTCACCTATTTTCCATTATTTTCATAAATAAAATTCTAATTAATGCCTCTTTTCCTTTACTAATGCCTTTTCCAGTTTCCATAGCCATTTATTAATCACTAGTGATCCCCATCACTATATTTTTCCCAACATTGAGATTGGAATATGTGTCCCATGACCTTGGTTATTATTTTTATTTATTTACATAGGAAATCAACCAGGGGTTGTTACAAACCACTCCCCCTTAGGGGAAAGTTGTCCTCGGTGTTCAATGACACTTATAAACCTGCAAACACATGTCGAATATTGAGATTTGCTAGGGATTTTATATGTCATTGGATTCCCTAAATTAAATTGTCAACCAAAGTTTGTATACTTCGAGTTGCACTACATACTGATTCAGGTTCTAAACAACTTAGTATGGAATTAAGTACAAAATTTTCAATCTATATATGTAATAATCATAATCAGAAAAGATAAAGTGAAGAAACCTATTTTACTGTAATCTAATCTATCTCATTCAAAACTCAAATCACTATTCTATTTTAACTTTGACTCATTTAACTCAAGAACTCATTCATAAATGAAATAGATAGCTATCACTGACGTTTTCAAACAAAACTAACATTAACCTAATTAAAAATCATTGCACAAGCTAATCCTCAGGATTTTATGAATAAAAGTAAATTCAATGATAACTCAAACCAATCCCTATAAGCTAATTTATTCAACACACTCAACTTCAAAAGATAGAGCTTGTGTATCTAAATCAAAGCTAATGTGAATGAATTCAGACAACTTTATTCTAAGTAAAGAACTTTCTACAAAAAGGAGAAAATAACCAGCTACCTATTCAAATAATGGTTACACTATAATTCCAATAAATCTCAAATAGGAAATTGAAATGACTATGTTATAAAGGCCATACAATTCCTAAGCTATTAACACATGACCTACATTAACAAATAACACTTCATCTCTATTGATTTTGGACATTCCACGAAAATAATAATGCTACACGAGCATCGTCTCACTGGTATACATATATGAAGACACGTTTTAGTTTAAAACAAGAGATTAAATTCGAAACACAACAATTGCTTCTCTCAAGAATTCGTTTTAAATTGAAAAGTTCCCTTTTCTAACCATTCATGACTATAAAAGTGTAATCACGAAATCGATCATGTACAAGATATATTCATAACAATGTTCCTCAGCTTGCAAAGACTCAACAATAATATACTTGTTCTTTTCTAGATTTATGAAAAGAGAGTAATAGCTTAGGTACGAAATGAAGTACTGAAATTTTGAGAACTATTTAACAAAATGATTTGGAAATGAAATGTGAATCTAGTTACTGAAGCAAAACACACTTCCTACATACTACAATGGTTACAAGGCTTGATTCCAGGTCGTGGTTGGCCCTTGGAACTACCTAGAGTAATTCTTACACTAATTCAATACCTTATGAATCAAAAGACATAACAATTACATGAAAATAGAAGTTGAGACAATAATTATATTAAATTTTCAATAAAACATCAGTTCGGGAGTTCGATCTTAACAGAACATAATCAATAAGTTACGCCACAATCACCAGTTTGGCTTGAGCATATATCTCCTTATAAAAAGATATGCATGTGTAACTTTTACATACAAAATATTAGTCTTTTTAAAGAGTTAAACCGATGAAAAATGGTTACAACAGATTGATTGAGAAAAGTAAAAATATAAAATCAGAACTAAGTTAAGCCACGTGAAATCTCCGAGATAGTTTCATAGAGATTGCAATCGAACTTATCCCAATCATAGCACTATTGATAAAACATATTCCATGTTTGAGAGTAAGGAGGCCTATTCTGGGATGCCAAGGGTTGACTAGGTTCCCGCTACTTAGTAGAGTATGAATGAGGTACCAAACTAAGCACATAATAGTGGGTCCAAAAATGACTGCCTACTACGCTATTGAGAGATGTGCTAGAGTGTTTGTTGACCTATCCACACACTTCAAATTTCTACAAGTCCTTTTAAAGATTAGTTAAATTAATTCAAGAGTTACATGTTCATTTATCATCTACTTAAACCAATTAAATACATACGAAAAATAACACTTAGTAATAAATCTTACCTCCACTCTTAAGTAGTGTGGTTTAACTAGTGTGGAGTGGTTTTAGGGTAAAAAAAGGGTAAAGTAGGGTAATTATCATTAAAAAAGTTGAATAATATCTGAAAAATGGGTACAAAAGTAGGGCCCAATATCCCTCTATGGAAAAGGGAATGCATGCTCACTTGTAGTTGTCCCTCTTTAACTTCAACTAGTCATCCAAAATTAGGTCGTCTCATACTTCAAATTCCCTGCATGCTTACTAAGACCTCCAAAACATGGTTTTATTTCATTAATGGCCTTTGAAATCATTAGTCTAGATCCTAGGCACTAAACTTCTAGGCAAGTGTCTGCTATTTTAGCTTCCAACTGACAAGGCACTTGTTTCTCAAGATAAGCACACCATTCTTAGAGACTAGGTCTAGATTCCTATTCCAATATTTTTCATTAACTATCCACACATAGCGAAATAGGGTCTTATACTTGTGAGCCTTATCCTTCAACTTTATATTATTTTTTTGTAACTTAGGCATTAATAGTTGTAGATGCTCCTCATCACAAGGTGAGGTGTTTTCAACTAGTGTTGGCTATTGCTAAGAACTACTTCCCCCATGAGTTGACCCAATAAGTGTACTACTCTTCTCAGACTTAGGCACTTGATTTTTCTTGCTTGGATTCTTATCATATATATTTTTTGGTGGTGAACTACTCAGAAGGTATTGAAAAATATCTAATGGGCCATCTCCCTCAGGCAGAAAGTCACCTATTTCCTCATTGGCTTGAGAAGGTATTTTCATCTCTTGTTCCAAAGAAGATAGAATAGTAACAGGCTCTCGATCTTCAGTACCGAAACTAGACAACTTTTATTTGGACATACTTCTTGTGTGACACCAAACTTTTGATAAGGTTGAATTCTCTAATGTTTTATTTTTTCTGTACTAGTGTAGCAGGTACTGATGTCGCTTCTTACTCTTCCTTAAAGGCCTTCCTTTTCCTTTTCTTAGGGGTGAAATTAGCCATCTCAGATTTTTGTTTTGCTGGTGTGATGACCAATTCCACAACTTCCGCTTGAGGATTTTTTCACTTGCTTGGTTGGGCTTCTTCAACTGTTACTTCCTTGCAAATATGTTCATCTCTTTGTACCTTTCTATTTTTACATTTCTTCCCCTTTGACTCTAGGATTACTTTTTCTGTAGATGTACTAGGGTTCATCGACTTTTTTGGGGATTTTGTCGAACAACTCTACTCCTTTGTGGACAAAGGAGTTACTACAAGGATCTGACCTTGTTTAGAACTAGGTTCAGGTGGAGCCTCAACTTCAAGACACAGTTTCTTTGACTAAGTACTAACGAGTCTCTGTCTGCCTTAACTTGGGTTTCCTCCCCTAGAAAAATTTCTACCAGAAACTCTTCCAAAGATTTCCTCTATCTATTTAATTCATGGATAACCAATATTTTAATAAGACTATGATGGCACAGACCAACACCAATGTTTTTGACAGCAGGTTGAACCCCCTGTGCAACCATATATAAACTCTTATGTAGGAAAAATAGGAAATTTACTTCTCGACCATTTGAAAAATGCAAAAGAAATCAAATATGATAAAGAAAAGGAACAACATACCTCCCTTCACAAGTAATAAATCTTCGTAATGCAGTGATGAGTTGGTGCCATTCTTCTTCCATGCATCTTCATAGGACCCCTTTTAACAAATTAATGGACTTATAGGCCAACATTAGGAATTTAGCAAAATCATCTGGCTTGAGTGACCCTCCTTTAAATTATTTCTCATTAGCTAGTGGTAATCTGATTGCCCTGCTTATAGATTTCTAAGTCACTTTGAATTTCAGACTCCCAACCCTTGCAACTTCACCATCAAAACTCTATGCAAAGGCCATATCCACTTTATCATTGTAACCCTGGAACTTCAGAGAAAATCCCATCCAACATTTTTCTTCCACCAAGGCCTTACACTAAGCATATTGTGGGCTCTTGGAGAATTGAGAAAATGTGGGTTCATGGCGGTCAACCCCCAGGTTGAAGGTAAAGCAAGACTGGAGATAAGTAGAAAAATAGAGGGGTCACAGGTCAGTTTCCAACTAAAACATAATAGCAAAACAATGATTTTTGTATTGGACTTTAAATTTTATTTGCAAGGATGGTGGTGAAATTTGAATGATGGTGTGTATTATTTGTTGTAACAATGAATAGGTACTTGATGATTGTACTATATGAGTAACAATGAAGGGAAGGGGTAGTTGGGATATGATAGTACGAATATGGAAGGATATGTAAATCATTACGATAAATGGAGATAAATTATTACTAGCCTATCATTCATATAATTCACTATAGTATAAAAAAATGGAAATTTACCCATACCTTTATTGGACTACAAATTAATGTTCATGAACTCAAGAACAATGATGACAGTGACAACTTTGATCTTTGGCTGAGTATGATCTTCATTGCTGAATTCAAGATGATAAATTGGTTCATGTAATTATATATAATTCAAAGTACTTACAAATTACCATCTTCATTAATTTTGGTGTTGGTAGGTTGAAGCTGATCCCTGTATGCTTTTTCTAAACTTGTTATGTAAATTAGTAAGAAATCATTCAATACCCAATTTTATTTTAGCATAGTACTAAATTAAGTATGAAATCCATGAACTTTTTATTGATCATTGTGACTAGACTGAAAAATGAACATAAACCTTCTTTGATATTTCATGTGGGTCTGTTGAAGAGCTTTGACCACAACTTGAGTTCTGGTTGTTGTAGCATAATCTAGTGCTATCATTCTATGGATTTCAAACAAGCCTGGAATGATCACTGCCTGGGGAATTTCATTTTTAGAGAGTCTGAAATGCATAGAAAAAGACTCCAAGTGGGTTTCTTTTCTATATTTATTCTGCTAAGCCTTAAAAAGAATAGTTTTGTACTCAGAAGATCCCTAGATCTTGGTACCTCATAAATTTATCGAGCCTGAGTTAGCCACTGCTCAGGGTATTCATTTTTAGAGAGTCAAAAAAAACCAATGTAGAACCTAAGGGGTTTCTTTTCCATACTTATTATGTTGAGCTTGTAAAAGAATAATTTTGTACTCAACAAATCCCTAACTACTACTGCCCCATTAAGTTTTATGAGTCTGGGTCAATCCTTGCTTGAAACATTCAATTTTAGGGAGTTTGATATTTTCATACAAAACTACAAATTTTCCTTTTCTATAAATAAGATGTCAAGTCCAGATAAAGGCATAAACTTACCCTTTGACAAATTTCCTGTTTATTGTACATGAGTTTTGGAGGAAAACAAAAATTCATCCCACTATTATTTATGTTATGTTTATATATATATTATATATATATATATATATATATATATATATATATATTAGTTTGAACAACCAGTAGGGAGTTGGGTCCCTCTTTTGAACCAACTCCATTTATAGATCCCACATCACATTCTACAAAAATTTTGGGCAAGAGAATGGACGGTGGTAGATTTTCAATCTGTTACCATTGTCTAAGAATGTGGTATGATCATCATTGATGGTTTTTATCCTGATTAAGCCATTATCAAAAACATCATCCTCTTCATAGGGTCCCAACCATGTGGTTGAAAATTTCCCTTTGAAATGTTTAAATTTAATATCATATAACAATGCCCAATCTCCTAGTTGAGATATCTTTTTCTTAATGTACTTATCATCCACCAACCTCTCTGATCATGTACTAACATGGTCTGTTTTAATTCATCTTGTCTGATCTTGTCAAGCTTGTTCATTTGAAGTATCCTTTGCTTTTAGGCCTCATTTAGATCCATTCCTAATTGAGTAGTTTTCCATAATGTTTTTACCTGAAACTCAATGGGGGGTAGCACCTACTTCCCATATACCAACTCAGAAGGAGTATGTCATGTAAAATTCCTCCAAGTTATCCGGTAAGCCCATAATGCTTTAGGTAATTTGACAACCCAGTCACAATGGTGATGCTGAATTATCTTGGTGAGGATGGACTCCAAGACTTTGTTGGTGGATTCGACCTGTCTGTTTTCCTAAGGGTGGTATGGAGTAGATTTCTGATGCTTGATACGATATTATTTAGTAACAACCTTCACTAGTTTGGATATAAATTGTGTCCCCTATTCGGTGACAATCTCTCTAGGTACCCCAAACCAAGTGAAGAGGTTCTCAAAAAGGAAATCTACAACAAAATTCTCAGTGGCAGAATATAAAGCCTTAGCTTCCACCCACTTTTTCACGTAATCAATACAAACCAATATGTATCTCTTCTTCTTAGACATGGGATAAATGGGCCCCACAAAATCCAATGCCCATTTCAAAAGGATTTATTGATATATAATTTTGGAGAGGCATTTCATCGGTTGAAACTGGCCTCCTCGGTCTTTGGTAGACATCACATCTCAAAGTGAACATTTTGGCATCTTTCAAAAGAGTGGACCAGTAATAACCTGCATGTAGAACTTTATAGGTTGTTGTTTTGTCTACAAAATGGCTACCACAGGGTTCACTATGGAAAGCTCTCAAGACATCACATGTCTCATCTTCCCACACACATCTTCTCGTGATTAAATCAAGTCCTATAGGATACAAGTCTTACTCTATCCAAGAATAATTGGCACTTCGCTACACAATATTATGTTTTTCCGTGGTGGCAACCTGCCTGACACGAGATAGTTAGCCACATCAGAAAACCAAGGAGTATGTGTTGAGACAAAAAATAATTTCTCATCTAGAAAATCATTTAGGATTGGTACTGAAGTTCTGTCTTGAGAAATGTTCATTCAAGGATAAGAAATCTTTAGCCAAATTATCTCATATAGGCTTGTCAATCACAGTAATATTAAATTCCTGTAACAAAAGTGACCATCTCATAATTCTTTCATTAGTAATGGGCTTATTCATAAGGAACCTAATAGCAAAGTGATCAGTATGGAAAAAAGTTTCGTAATCAGTAATATAGTGCCTAAATTTGTTGATAGCATGGTCTACTGATAATAATTCCTTTTTAGTAATTGCATAATTTAGGTTTGTAAGTGAACTATTTTTTCTAACAAAGTAAATATCATAAGGAAATCGTTTCTCCCTTTGTCCCATCACAACTCCAAGGGCAGTGTCCTATGAATTAGTACAAATGTGAAAAGGGAGAGACCAATAAGGTCCTATCAACACTCGAGCAGTAGACAATTTGTCCTTTAGTTCCTAAAAAGAATCCTAACAGTCAATAACCCATAAAAATTCAACATATTTAGTAAGAAATTCAAACATAGGTGCTGCAATTTTTGTAAAATTTTCAATAAATCTCCTATAGTACCCTCCATGTACATTCTTACCTTTTTTTGCAACATTGGAACCAGAATATGTGATATTACCTCAATTTTTGCAGGGCCAACTTTTATCCCTTGTTGTGATACATGATGTCCCAAAACAATTCCCTTAGTGTACATTATTTTACATTTAATATTACTAAGGGCCAAATGAGCTTCTTGGCAATGAATCAACACTTTTTCCAAGTTCATAAAAGCCTATTGAAAGTAATCACTTTACACTATGAGGTCATCCATATAGACTTCCACACAGACATGTATCAGATCAGAAAAAATAGCTAAAACAACTATTTGAAAGTTAGCTAGAGTGTTGCAGAGACTAAAAGGAAGAACTTAGTAAGAATAGGTTCCCCAAAGACGTGTAAAATTAGTCTTCTCTTGGTATTTTGGGGCTATTTGGATCATATTATAACCACTGTACAAATCTAGAAAAGAGAAGTCTTTTTTTCTTGAGAATGTATCAAGTACCTGGTCAATAAAAGGTAAAGGAAAATAGTCCCACAAGGTAGCTTTTTTCAACTTTCTGTATTCAACATAAATTCACCATTTCCCATTTTTCTTAAGAACTATGACCAAGGGAGATATTCATTTACTGTTAGAGATAGGATATATAAAATTCGCTCTTAACAATTTTTGCAATTTATCTTTAACAATTTCATTTAGAGCTGGATTCATTCACCTTTGTGGCACCCTAACAGACCTATATTATTCATTCATGTAAATGTGATGTGTGCAAATGTTATTTTTTTGTTCTTGAATGTGAATGAAAATAAATCACTTAAGGTTGTGGATGAAAAACAATCCTAATAATGAAAATGACTGCTAAACATTGTAGATCTCTAGCAAATGATAGAAACAAAACCTGCCAACGCCTGATCTATGCCAAAATCATAGTTAAACAACAAAATGGAATAGTAAAATAATCACAAGTAACTCCAATAATCCAATGGAAACCAAATATATAAAGAATATGTTCTATTAAACAACACCTTTGAAGGGAAAAAATAATGTTACCAGTCCCCCTCTATGGGATGGGTTCTTGGCTATCCTCAAATGTCTTCAGCTTTTATAGAGTATCTCTCCTCTATAATGTGTAAACCAAGCAAATAAAATGTTTGAGATTAATGAGAACTTAGATGGAAAAGAAAAAATGGTGTGTGACAGTGATAATAATTAGAACTCCAACAATGAGTGCAGCAATGAAAATAATCGAAAGTGAAGAATGAATGTAAAACCCTTCTATTTATAAAGAAATATTAGGCTATCCTCGAATAATGGGAAATAATAAAATATTATTAACCCCATTCTAGAATTTACCATTTGGAATATTTTATTATATTTGGTTTGGAGGGAAAAGGTATTGAAACTTTTATTTAGAAATAATAAATAAATAAATGATTTATTTATCATCTCAAGAAATGTGGTTAAGGAATAATAAACAAATAATGATTTATTTAATTATTCCTAAAGGATTTAGTCAAACATGACAAGGAATAATAACTAATTAGTGATTAATTAATTATTCCTAGAGAAAAATAAGATAATTAATCGTTTATCTATTTATTTCTCATAATTGGGTCAAAGGTGACAAGGAATATTAATTAAACAACAGTTTAATTAATTATTCCTAGAAGATAAATAAATAAATAGTGATTTATTTAATTATTCTTCATGGGTTTAATTATAAATGACTTAATAGATGTGGTTTATTAAGTAATTTCTCACAGTGAAAGCAATTTTACTATGGTAAAATTGTCCCTACATGGTGTACTTTGATCCATCTAGTACATTACGACTAGATGATCAATTTTTTGTGATAGCAGATTTCCCCCAAACATACGAGTGTTAGGAGCAAAACATATGAACAAAGTACATTATAAAGAAAAAATCTCTAGGAAACGATGTGGAGAGAGAGAGAGAGAGAGAGAGAGAGAGAGAGACCAATGGAGCTAAAGCGAAAGAGGATAATGACAGAGGGGGCGAGACCAATGCAAGTCTCATTTTATGTTGTGGTATAGGATCTTAGTGAGGTGGGGGAGGCATACTATACCCACTGAGATAACTTAGTATAAAAATAATGATGCACCTAGAAACATGAAACTGAGCAATAAAATACATGTTGAATGGTGCATGACATATTAGCATAACTAAGCCATAAAATAATACAATGTGTCCCATATACATAATGCGTCTTGAAAAAGCATGAGCCATGACTGAATACAATAACATCTGAGTACATGAGATATAATGGACCTTCCCTCAAGAAATTGGTGGGAGGGAGGGGAGAACAACCAAAGAATTCCTTCTCAACAGGGAAGGAATTTGCAAAACTGAATGGATCATCTGAAGGAGATATGCATGCTATGAATGTTGCAAGTGATAGGAACCAAACTCATCAAATCTATGGAAGTGCATCTGATGTTGTATTATAATAGGAAGGCATCCAGGCATTAGGGGGCTACCTGAAGGGCCACCCCCTCATGAAATCTGAAACATCTCACACACACCTAGGCATCACTGATACAATATGATGCATCACTGGACCGTTAAGTGTATGAATCACAACCATGAAACAACAAAGTGAAAGGGAAATGATGATTCCCTTTGCTTGATCTGAGGCACCGAATGAGAGTGGAAGGTAGAACCAAGATACACCACCCTCTAAGCCATTCTTTTGGAATAGATGTGTTGATGTCAATAGAATAGGGCCCACCATAGGTGAGGCAATGAGGATCCTCAACTAAGGCAAGAGGGAAAATAGTAATGTGACTAATGGACTGAAACTAGGAAAAATAGGGAAAATGGGACTGAGGGACAAACATATGACTTCCCTTGTGAGAGCATAAACTTCATGGTTGACGTGAAAGCGACTAAATTGACTCCAGAGGGGATGGTAGATAGTATGACTGAAGGCCCAAATGGCCAACACAGGATGAATGACATGAACATATGGATAGAATATTGTGACATGATACAATGGGATGCAAAATAGACTCCGTGGATGCAAAGGTGACTTGTTGTGGATGCATTAAACAAGGGTGACTCAATGATGCTGCCACACAAAATAGGCCTAGTGGTGACCATGAAAACATGAGAAAATGATCATTTCTTAGGATGAAAATCGACATGTGAGATGAAAAGTGCTAAGGGAAGGTGGATTCCAAAGGACAAGTGTCTCTTATGAAGAAATTCGATTTTGAGGGGCAACGAAGTGACCCTTCTTGGAAAAATGTCTTACAGGTGAAGTTTCAAATCATCAAAAACTAATAAAGTCTTATTATATTAATCAATGAGAGATTTCCAATGGTGTTGATGGTTTGTCAAACTAAGCTACGGTTTGGTCGTAATGGGTGATAAAAAAACTGTGGGTTCTATATAAATGGTGTTTTCGCTTCAATTTGAGTTCATTTGCTAAGTGAGTTGTGGTGACTTTGGAGAAGAGGAAAAGGCCCTAAATCTTGTGGAGATCATAGTAGACAAATTTACCATTGAATCAAGATCTGTGACTTTTAGGAAAGTGGCCTTACTTGTCTAAAGATGGCCTTAATGCTTCTTGGAATGATGGTTCCTAGTGAATAATTAAGGGAAGAGGAAAATGTGAATGAACTACTAGAGGAGGTCTAGAATCATCCTCACCCACTAAATCAAACAAGGGGACTAGGTGGTAAAGGTGGTATGACATAGAGTATAATATTTGAAGATATGGTATCAAATTTCTACAATATGTGATGTGAATATGGCTCGCCGGAGAGGTTGGTAGGAAAAAATATCCAAGGAATGGGAGGATAATCAACCATACCTAGATTCGGTGGGATCTAAGCCGAGACTTATGTTAATCAACTGAGAATATGGATAGGGGAAAACCATAATGCCCCCCATCATGGGATACTGCCCACAAGAATATGTGATGGAGGGGATTGATCTGGTATGCAAAGGTGGGAATGTTTCCCCCTAGCAGAAGGAGTTTGTGCAGCGCCAGTGCATTTTGAGTGCTCGAAAAATGGATTCAAGCATCTGAACCCAACTTTCCATGATATCCTCCAAATGATGTTAAGGAGATGTAGGGGCGTATCTGCCCCCCAATACTCTATGGGAGTACTAGATTTATTTAGAGTCGTGGACTCCAAATATGGAAGGAAGTACACATGATGGTGCATATTGTCCCAAAGATAATTAGGGGCGGTCATGGCTTCCATGATATCCTCATAAAAATGGAAGATGGGGGGGATAGGAGGAATATTGACTACATGATACGATGGTAGTACCTGGTGCATCATCTTGCGAAAGAAGGTTCACATACACATCATCTAAAATAGTAGATGACGAGCTAGTAGATGGAATATCTACCGATGTTGGGACCTGATTTTTTGAAGAGGGAGGTTCGATAGAAGCACGCACAGGAACCTTAGAGAGTTTTTCCTACGAGGATCTCAAGGATGATGGTAGGTAAAGGATATGGACTATGGAGTCCATCATCTTGACATCGTGGGGAGGGATCACGATAGTGGGACCAGAGCCCCCCTCTTCTGGTGTACTAGTGGTACTAGAATCCACAGGTAGAGGAGTAGGTGATCCACTATGAGTGGCCTCGTATTCACAAAGTGCTTGAAGGCAGTCAATAAATTCATCAAGACAAGGGAAAAAATGAGAATAGTGACCATAATGATCGCACAAGGCACAAGGGTGATTTGTGCGCAATGTTTTGGGTTTCTTGGCTAGTCTTGGTAAGGTAAGTTGGACCTTAGGGATACTTGACTTAGGGAAGATTTCATGAACCAAAGGTTTGAGATGAGGAATTGTTGGAGAGTTATTGGTGGCATGCCGAACAACCTTTCACAAAGTGCACAAACGTGTCGGCTTTGGAGCTTTGTGAGTGGAAGGTGCTTGGGTAGCCTTGTCCTTAGGTTCCTTTTCCTTGGATTTGCCCCCTTGTCTAGATGCTTTCACAACATGAGTGGGTTCCTGTTGAGGTGCCGGTGTAATTGGAGCATTGACAGGGGTCATAGAGATTGGCTGAACTAGGGTCAAAGCATGATATGTTCTTAGTTTACCAAGAAAAGTGTTCACAGGGGGATCAATGTACCACACTGGGATCCCCAAAGTCATGTTAGGGAGGACCAAGGAAACCATGACAGGGACAAAAAATATTCCCGAAGGAGGAGATAAGAAAGGTATCTATCCTACAGGGTAATGTCCTAGCACAATAGATCCTGGATGGTTGAGACTTGGAGGAATAGTTCCTAGTGGGAATAAAGGGGAGGGACACACAAAAGGAGGAGGTCCTTACAGGGTGGATTTATATGGCTTAGCTGAGATGGTAACCGTGGGTTGCTGAGGAGCTGGTTGCAGATCAGATGTACCAAACTACTTTGGAGTAGCCTGTGATGCTTGTAACATGAAAACACTCAAAGATCTAGGATCATAGATGGGAGGGGGAGGATCAAGGAAAGCACCTAATAATGAGGAATCTTTGTAGGCTCTGAGTGAAACACTGTTGAGATGGGTAGAAGACTACTTTTTAGACATTGACGAGATAACGGACTAAAGGGAGGTCAAGTATGATGACTCATAGTATGTCAATTGATCAATGTTGATGATCTACCCTTCATGGGGGAAGCACATCTTGTGGAAAACCGTAGACACAATGGCTGGCATTGCATAAGTGTAACTATGAATCATAATAATGTTGTAATCTAGAGGGGCACCAATAACGTCAATTTATACATGAACAGTTTTTCCCATAAGAGTCACTGGACAATTGCAATACATGATGAGAGGCTAGGAGGAATGACCATCCCAAGCACGCAAAGTGATGGTGGATGGGGATAGTTTAGGTGACTTTAGTTTCTTCCAACTGACAATGGACATCACGTTGGTGGATGCACCTTCGTCAATAATGCATCGGGAGATGATGGCATTATGGGCTTGGCCTGGTAACTGGAAAGAAATAGATGGAGGTAATGGAGGATGTTCTAACATATCAATAGGAAAGACAATCAAACGATCGTCAAAAGCATCTACCATGCCAGAAGAAGTTAGTAGAGATTTCTTTTGAGATGGGCATGAATGGAGCACTTCCAGTGTCGACATGATAGCAAGGGATTGTGCCAAGTCGTCTACTATACTATATGTATGGGAAGCTCGGTTAGAAGTTGCGTTATTACGTAATGGTCCTTTGGGGATCTTAGGAATTAACTAAATTTTAGGTTGAGGGATCTGTAGCGGACCATTTGATGTTGTAATAGGCTCATTAGATGCTTTGGTTTGGGACTCAATGGCAGATGAATTGAATGGCTTGTCATATTGATGCGACCGACTTTGCAGAATGATATCAGAGGGATTGACCTTGTCAAAATTCATCATAAGGATCTAGTACTCACTAGGACTAGAAGGTTGGGGAAGGTGGGCTGCTTGACCTTGCTGAGGTTGAGCAGCAACATATCCTTGCTAAGGAAAATTATTTGTGAGCACGGCCGATTGAGATGGGGAAATATTCTGAGGAGGTTGCTACATGGGCAGTTGACCTCTAGAAGCTGCTTGGGTTTCCAACATTTAGCGCATATGGGGTAAGAGGGGACAATCATGAGTATAATGGGAATGCACACCACATCATGCACAAGGCTTGTTCGTACGAATAGTCTTGTTCTGCTTGGGTTGGTCACCCTATTGCTGGTTGTTGGTGTTAGGCTAGTTCCCCTGGGGTTCATTAGGTTGATCACCTTAGTTACCCTAGTTACCCCTGTTCCCTTTCCCATTATTCATTTTCTTTGAATTTTGGGGATTTGTCACACTCTGTTGTGAAAACACTTGACCCTGAAGGGGTGATGGCTGTTGGGGTTGAGTATGCATGGGAGGATGTGGTGCTAATGCTTGAGGGGTTGGAGTACTCAGTGGTGCATAGGTATAAGATGGTGAAGGGGCAATGGCCTAGTAGAAAGGTTGAGCACTAGTTGGCCCTGACATCTACTCATGTGGTTCGCTGAGTGCATAAGATGTTATTTGTCTTGAATACATGTTGCTGGCAGGAGGGGCATAAGTGTTAGAGGAACTGGTGTCCCCCTGCAGATAGCCATAACTCTGATGTGTATATGGTGAAGGATGTGAAATAGATCCAATGATATCATCGATGACGTGAGATGCCCCCAGTGCATTGGCACCAACAGAATGGGGGAGGTCTAGTATAATGGTATATACATAATCAGATTGAGCATAAATCAAGTCATATCTTAGAGTAGTCTGGAGAGCCTCTTTCTCTGTCTGAGTAAAATGAGACGTGACATATTTGGCAATAGGCACTAAAATAGTCCTAAGAAACCAATCAAGGTAGACACAGTCTTCGAAGGGTGGATCATGGCACATGCTCCTCCTTCTACGCCATTCTTCGATGTGATCGAAAAGGTGGGTGGCATAGGAGTGATGGAATGTGGCCAATAGATCCATACCAGTGTCATATCAGAGAGGTAACTAAAAATAAGAAAGGAATGCTTTAGAAAGCATCACAAAAGTGGAATGAGAGGCATCGTGCTGGTCAACATACCTCTTCATAACATATCTAGTGAGCGTGCATTGGAACAACAGAATATGGATGGAACCATTGGTGATAGAATTGGATGAACACCACATATGGAAGGAGAGGACGTCATTGGTAGGGTCCTCTCTAGAGTTACCATGAAACTTGGGGATGTCAGAGGGAATCTTAGTCAGCATAGATGGCAAACTAGCATCATGGTGTATAGGGTCATTTATCAACTGGCTAAAATCCAAGAGGCTTAACCCAGTCATGAAAGGTACCATGGGAGCTGTCAGAATGGTTCCTGAGATGGTTCCACTAGATGTGACCACTGAGGTAGAACCAGAGCCAACACCAGGATGGGTTCCTGCACCTGCAGTGGGTTCTAACAAGATGACGATATACAGTGAAGGAGGCTCAGAATCAGATGAACCAGAAGAAGAGTTGGTATGGGGACTCGAAGGACTATGAACTTGAACTCTGCGGGGAGGAGTAATATGCCCAAGCAGAAACTGGGCATGAAGGCCTAAGAATATCTGCAATAAACACCTTGGTGGTGCAATGGTTGTAAGACACAAGTGACATGGAAATGGTGAAGGGAGATAACAAAATGTTTTGGTCTTGTGTGGGGAGATAAATTAAATAAGTTAAGTCTTAGTTTGGTGGTGTAAACCAAGTGCCCTTTGCTTAAGGTGTGATTGTGTGTGTAAGTGTGTTTATTAATTAAGCCCAAATCTTGTTTGAAAAAAGAAAAAGATTGGTGAAATAAACTGAAATTAAAAATATAAAATGAATAACAAATCAACTTTCTAAACCCCACCCAAACTGGGTTTGAAAATACTGTGATGGTTGGTGGAAAAATTGACTGAAAACACACAAAACATGGCCAAAATATCTAAATGTTGGTGTGACTGGGATCAAATGACACTATGCTTCTGGAAAGTGGTGTAGCAACAACCAAAAACCTAGTGTGAAAATCACTGCAAAAAGATAGGGAGATGGGTGTGAAACCTAGGGAAACTAATGGGACCCTAAAGCAAATGACCAAACAAGGTTTAAGATGAAACTGAATGGAAACAACCTATCTGTGAAGATCTGAAAAAAGAAGTTACAAATCTAGAAAATATGGTTGGAAGCTCTATAGAAACTCAGACTTCTTAATCAGCGAAACTCCTCCTGTAAAGGTGGAAGCTTATTAGAAGCCCTAAGGGGTTAAATTCCACTTCGATGAGTAAAATAGAGTAGATCAAGGCCTAAGAGGAGTGAGATAGTAGTCAACCAGCCTAGTAGACAACTCTCGGCAAAACCTAGAAATAGATTGGAAAAAATCCTAGAAAACCTAAAATTATAGGTACCAACTTGATTCTTGGGATATCACACTTTTTGGGCCAAAACGTGCACTCTAGACCTCCATATCACACTTTTGGGGCAAAAACGTGTGATTTTTTCTCGTTGATTCTTGGTCGGAAAGTCTCGGAAAAATTTGTTGTCTTTGTCACAACTGGTTCATGTGACTTGTGAGAATGACTAGAAAACTTACGGAAGTTAGAAATTTGACTGATCTAGGGTTAGAAAGCTAGTTAAAAACATTAAGAAACTGAAAAAGTAAAACCTTAAGCTAAAAGTTGAAGTTCATCCAAGTTTTTAGATTAGAATTAAAAACATGGTTTAGTCGCCAATTTGTTGGCAACAATCAGAAAATCCCTAGTGGAGTCGCCAATAGTTAGCGACAATGAGAAATTCCCCAATGGAGTCACCAATTTGTTAGAGTGTTTTCTTCTTGAAGGTGTACGAAAAGAAACTACTTTAGGTTGTGGATGACAAACAACCCAGACAATGAAAATAACTGCTAAACATCATACATCTGCAGCAAATGACAGAAGCAAAACCTGCCAAAGTCGTGATCTATGCCACAATCATAGTTAAACAACAAAATGGAATAGTAGAATAAGCACAAGTAACTACAATAATCTAATGGAAACCAAATATATAAAGAATATATTTTATTAAACAAAACCTATGAAGGGAACAAATAATGTTACCAGTCCCCCTTTATGGGATGGGTTCTTGGCTATCCTCAAATGTCTTCAGCTTTTATAGAGTCTCTCTCCTCTATAATGTGTAAACCCAACAAATAAAATGTTTAAGCTCAATGAGAACTCAAATGGAAAAGAAAAATGGTGTGTGACAGTGATAATAATTAGAGCTACAACAATGAGTGCAACAATGAATATAATCAAAAGTGAAGAATGAATGTAAAATGCTTCTATTTATAAAAAAAAAAATTAGGTTATCCTTGAATAACGAGCAATAATAAAATATTATTAACCCCATTCTAGAATTAACCATTTGGGGTATTTTATTATATTTGATTTTGAGGGAAAACGTATTTGAACTTTTAATTAGAAATAATAAATAAATAAATGGTTTATTTATGATCTCAAGAAATATGGTTAAGGAATAATAAACTAATAATGATTTATTTAATTATTCCTAAGATATTTAGTCAAACTTGACAAGGAATAATAACTAATTAGTGATTAATTAATTATTCCTAGAGAAAAATAAGATAATTAATGATTTATCTATTTATTTCTCATAGTTGGGTCAAATGTGACAAGGAATATTAATTAAACAATGGTTTAATTAATTATTTCTAGAAGATAATTAAATAATAGTGATTTATTTAATTATTCTTCATGGGTTTAATTATAAATAACTTGATAAATGTGGTTTATTAAGTAATTTCTCACAGTGAAAGCAATTTTACTATGGTAAAATTGGCCCTACATGGTGTACTTTGATCCATCTAGTACATTATGGCTAGATGATTATTTTTTTGTGATAACAACAAATATCAATATGGATACCTTTCATGTCTAAATAATCCCAAGAAAATACTCTGAACTATTTTTGAACCATATTTATTACTTGTCGTTTATGTTTTGTACTTAATTTTGTACCAATGTAGAGTGTTTTTCCAACACTGATTTCAATAGGTTGAGCATTTGATTCATTGTTTTCTTCCAAGGTTTCCATAGTAAATGATGCAAACATGATAGGGTGACAAGGTTCCTGAAATTCACTACCGAAAACATGATGATAGCCATTAAAAGAAATAAGATAATTAATGCAATTAATATCAGATAAGAAATGTTGCAAAACATGTTCTTCATATTGTTCTTGAAGTCTTCTTAATTGTTATAGAGTTAATAAGGGGAGCATAAAATCTTCTTCCCCATGGGGATTCTCTATCCAAAGAGGTATTTCAGCAACCAATTGAGCAGATGGAAAAATAGTCAATGTCTGGTTTTGTGATCCATTAGAAATAGTAATTTCCCCATTTTTGCACCTAATAACAACATCAACAATGGCAAGCCAAGGTCGCCCTAAAACTACTGGATGTCCGGGTTTATAAGTTTTTGGGAAAATTACAATGAAATAAATTGGGTATTCCCAGGAATCTATTGTTACCACTATGTCTTCTAGGCCCCCACGGGTTTAACAATGAACTTATCTGCCAGCTCCAACATTATGGGTGTAGCCATTACTTCTTTTAATTGTAATAATTTCATGGTATCAATATTCATGGCATTGATTCTTACCCCCAAGTCTACTAGAGTATTGGGTAAAAGAGTTTCATTGATTTCTATGGTTACCACAGGGTTCCCTGAAAAATTATATTTTGGTTGTAAACCATATATCATTTATGACATTTGGCTAATTACTTCAATATTCTGATTTTTATTTCTCTTTCTTCCTGGCTTTTTCATGAAAAGATCCTTAATGATCTTGGTATAAATAGGAATGTCTCGAATAACTTTCAATAGAGGAGTTTTTATGCAGATATTCCTCAATTCAGATTCCAAGTCGCATTCCATTGGAGCTTCAGTTTTCTTTATGAGAAATCTCTCTGGATAAGGAGGCTCTCTAGGCTCTTCTTGTGATTCTTTTAGTTCATTTTTTTCCTCATTTTTTGTTTGTTTATAAATTTTATTTTCAGGTTCTACATTGGGATCCTCCTCTTGAATAGTTAAAGCTGATTGTATTTTATTAACTGTTTTTCCTGATCTTGATTTAATTTCATTAAAAGGAAAAACAATAATAACATATGTGGGAAAAGTTTACAACTCAATATTGTGTGCAAGTTGAGGATGTCTATTATTAGGATTTGCAATTAGTTGTGCAGGTAACTGAGTTGGGTGAGGAGGGTTGAGTGATTTCTACACTTACTGTGAAGATGAATTAGAACTTTGAGGTAAAGGCAAGGGTTGTTGTATTGTAAGTAGTAATGGCATTAAAGGTTATTGATAGTAGGATAGTTATATCCTTGCTAAAGTTGAGGAATATTAGGTAGATAATGCATGCAAGGTGGACATTGGTACTAGGGGTATGCTTGGCTTTGATGCTGAAATGTATTCCCATAAGGACTTCCTCTCCACCCCTGGTTCTAAGGAAAATTTTGAGGTGGTTGAGTAGGTCATTAAGGATAGGGAGGTTGAGAATTCCATGACTTATTTTGGGAAAAACCTTTCATATTATGATTTTTGATAAACATTATGGTTTGGCCCTCTCCATGATGTTTTTCTGATTGTTTAGAGAAAATTCACTAGTCTTAGCTCCCTCTTTGTAAATAGCTTGTAGTCCAGAAAGGGATGGGAATTGATTAGTGGCATTCTCTTATGTACAAATATCTAACACCTCTAACATATAGATGGGACATTCTCTTTCAGTATGCTTATGCATGCATTTATGATAGAATATTGCTAAGGAAACTTTGTATTCTTCTTGTTTCTTTTTAATTTTTAGAGTATTTAGTTGGTCACTAATGGTGTTTAAGATATCTATTTTACTTTTTTCCAGAAGGTTCCCCATCTCAACTCTAGTGACACCACCTTGTACTAATTTCGGGTTTCTAGACACATAATCCCTCGAGTTTTCCTGGATCATTTTTCCTATGTTAGCTTGACTTCTAGAATAGGTTCTACATAATTCAACTATTTCAGCAAAGTTTTTTTTATAGATATCACCAAAACTTAGGAGATTTGTTGTTTCAATTCACTTCTCCCTTAACCCCATTAAAAAGACAATCCTAAAGGTTCTCTTGTCCAAGTTACTTACTCGTGATTTGTGATCATTATAAAGGAACCTCTCTAGGTATTCCTCCAAAATTTCTTCCTCTATCTATTGCATCATAAAGATATTGTTAACATCTATACTTTTACAATAGTCTTGATATTTCTTAAGGAAGATGGACTTCATTTCATCCCATGAGTAAATGGCGTGCTCTTCCAATCTCATGAACCATCTCAAGACTAAGTCTTTTACGGTGGTAGGGAATATTTTAATCTTATGTGCATCATCATAATAATTATAGCTTATGCAAAGAATATCAAATTCAAACAAAAATGACTCAGGATATTCAGAGGACATACTACAAAAAATTGGAAGCGATGCTAGGGGTATATTCTTCATATTGATATTTCTAGTGATGTCCATAATAGGAAATCCAAAGGTAGTTTCTACATCATCTTCTTGTTCCTCAGGTCCTCCTCTTGGTCCATCTCTTCAGCCATTATTCCCTCTGATATGGATTCTATCATTACCTCCAATGTGATTTTCCCCATTGTTTCTGTTTTCCTCTCCTTTGATGGCCATCCTTACTATAGGTTCAGAAGTAAGCTTTGATATAGTGGTTTGACTGGAAGAGGATTCGACTGAATTGAGCCCAATGTAACTAGGTCCCATATCCCTTGAAGGTCCTCCTGTTACAGATCCAAGTTGTGATATTAACACCAATTTTGTACCTATAGAAACTCCAAAGAAAATTTGTGTTTACTGTGGTATACTTTCAGGTTGTTCTACCTCCTTTTGATTTGGTATTCATTTTTCTGATGCCACCTTGCTGGTGGAGTTTCTCCCTCCTCTCTGATACCCATGTAATGATCAGATGGATTAGCTGGGGATGTTTTTGTGGGACCAAATAATTCTGAAAATGATTTTTTTTCTTGAAATAATTGTACCCTTATTATCCCTAGGCATACCTTTACTTTTACACATAAGAAAAAGAAAATACTATAGAATTTCATTAAAGGAAACTAGACTTTGGAGAAAACCCACCATAGTGGAATCATGCATGGGTCTTCACTTGCATCTTACCATACATTCTCTGCCATCTGATTTTCTTGCAAAATCCTCACCACACATAAACTCTAAATAAAATGTTACCTGGACCATTTGCAACTCCCCGATAATGGCATAAAAAATGTTAGGATTTTATATGTCATTGGATTCCCTAAATTAAGTTGTCAACTAGAGTTCGTAAACTTTGAGTTGCACTACATTCTAATTCAAGTTCTAAACAACTTAGTACAAAATTAAGTACGAAATGTTCAAGCTCTATATCTAATAATCATAATCAGAAAAGTTGAAGTGAAGAAACATATTTTACTGTAATGTAATCTATCTCATTCAAAACTAAAATCACTATTCTATTTTAATTATGGCTCATTTAACTCAAGAACTCATTCAGAAA
Source organism: Pinus taeda (assembly GCA_000404065.3). Classification (NCBI taxonomy): domain Eukaryota; kingdom Viridiplantae; phylum Streptophyta; class Pinopsida; order Pinales; family Pinaceae; genus Pinus; species Pinus taeda. The sequence continues at coordinate 76,555 of APFE031731578.1, forward strand.
TGAAACATATATCTACCACTACTGATGTTTTCAAACCAAACTAATAGTAACTTGATTCAAAATCATTGCACAAGCTAATCCTCAGGGTTCTATGAAACAATGGAAATTCAATGATAACTCAAACCAATCCCTATAAGCTACTTGATTCAATACACTCAAATTCAAAAGACAAAGATTTCTTTTCTAACTCATAGCTAATCTAAATGAATTCAGACAACTTTAATCTAAGTAAATAAATTTCTATGAAAAGGAGCAAATAACTAGTTATCTCTTCAAATAATGGTTACACTATAATTCAAATAAATCTCATACAAAAAATTGAAATGACTATGTTGTAAATGCCATACAATTCCTAAGATATTAACACATGACCTACATTAACAAATCAAACTATGCCTCTATTCATTTTGGACATTCCACCCAAAGCATAATGTTGAAAAATGTGCAACAAGAAATGTTAAATTTAGAATGTGCTAAAAATAGGACTCCTAAAAATAGCATGTCTAAAATAGCAGTTTGGCCAATGAGGTCATTGGCCACCTTGGGTGAGAGTTGAAACTGCTAAAAATAGAAAGTTCTAAAAATAGCATTTCTAGGTCCCTTCCTATTTATAGCAGTCCCTAGTCTATCTATAGGAAGTAAAAACGAATTTGGTCTTAACAACAGTTTAAAATATTAATTAATTAATCTCCATGAATTAATTAGTTAAGGAAAAACAAACTTGAAGTCTATGTGAGGACATGCAACAGTTTATCTATTAATTGGTGAATTTATCCATCAATTAAAGAGATAAGGATGAGTTGTAATTATGGGTTGTAATTAGTTGGCTTAGCTAACTGAGTCAAGTCTAGTTAGATTAATTTAACAAGTTGTTAAATTAATGAGATTCAGTTTGTTAATTCTTACATGCATGTAACAACTAGTTTTTTCAGATAACTGAATATTATAGCTTAAATAACTCATGCATGTCAGTTTAGACAAATACCTAGTTGAGATCAAAGAAGGGACACTGTACTATCAATTGGATGAATATTTTTCCTATAAAGGAAGCTCATCCATGATGAGGATTTATCTCCTTCAGGTTTGTGCAGTTATTTCAGAGGTCAGTGTTGTGTGTGAGGTGAGAATCGCACAGGTTGCAACTGGAGGACCCAGGAAAAACTTTGCATAGGAATAGGAGGCTTGGAGGGTAGAGGAGAAGGTTTATAGAAGCCTTTGACTGTCTATGAGTAGCAGAGGGATTGTACTGAGAGCTGGATAGCGTTCGAGCTAAGGCTTTGCGTAATCCAGACATATTTCCACTTGTATGATAATACAGAGACGGGGTTTTAGGCAAGTCCTTTCCCTGGGTAAATTCTTTTGTGTTATGTGTGATTGATTCCTTCTTATCAGTTATATGTGTTCTTATTGATGTTGCTCATGGTTGATTGAGCTTCCGCTAAATTGTTTGTAGAAGTATATCAAGTGTTTTGCTTTAGTACATTGCATTACCAAGTTGATCTACAGATGGGAAATTTCTACATGGTATTAGAGCTAGCTGATTTGTAGAAAAAGTTATACATGGTATCAGAGCTAGTTGATTTGTAGGAGAAATTCTACAATAATTCTACATGGTATCAGAGCACAGGTGATCAAGGAGAGAACAGTATACTGAGAGGAGATTTCAAAGTTTTGAGTTTTGGGAGGAGAGTTTGCAGAGCAGATCTAAAAATTTATGTACAAAATTTTTAGAAATAAATAGCATATTTGGATTCCTTGCGGAAAAATATCGAGAAAAAAAAAAATTTAAAAATTAAAAAAATAAAAATAAAAACAAAAAATAAAAAATAAAAATCGGCTGAATCAGAGTTCAGATGAGGGAGATATCGCTGACTTAAAATCATCTCTTTTTTTAGGAAATTTTGTGACCGCGGGAAAGTGGAAATAGATTGGTGTGCTAGCTAAGAACCTGTATGCACTTGAGGTACAAGATGCATGTAAAGCCTTGAGGAGCAAGGCAAAGGTTAGATACTTGATGGTTGAGAGGGAGAGTAAATTACCTCTCAACATGCAGTGCCAGAAGAGGTCTCAGACAATTGTGGAAAAGCCACAGTTGGCGAAGCAACTTCAGGAGGTTGTGGAGCAGCCACAACAGGTGAAGCTGAGAGGAGATTGAGTAGAGACATCTACTCATGCAGAGACCTCTAGTAAGGGGAAACTTTGAGCTAGGTGGCCAGAGGAATCACATGCAGCCATACCTCTAGGTAGGAGGTGGGGTGATATAGAGTGATCGTCCCAAGGAGGAGGGGCAGGATCCTTGAGGTACCCAACCTCTTGGATGAGACCTTGCTACGGGAGCCCTAATGTGGAGTAGCAGGAACTGACTGATTGGCTGGAGACAGATGTGGATGGAGCGGCAGAGAGAGCAATAGTGTAGGGAATCCCAGGACAATGCATAGCTAACAGGTTGTAGCAATGCGAGAGGCACAAGTGTTTTGCATAGTGCTAGGTGGCACATAGAGGTGTGCAATGGTGTGAGATGGATGGAGATGTTGCAGTAGCGCAGATGTTAGAGAGGGAGTACTTGTCAAAAGTAGGTAGAGCTTCAAAATCAGAGTATGTTCCTAGCCCAAAAGAGTGGTCAGTTGGAAGTGTTTTTGTTCCAAGTGTTGTTGGAGCAGGTGGACTAGGTAGATGTGTTGCATGCAGAACATTCCAGAGTTACAGGATCGGGTTCGAGAGGAAGCCTTTCTTGTTGAGAGGGAGCGTTGAAAATTGTGCAACAAGAAATGTTAAATTTAGAATGTGCTAAAAATAGGAGTCCTAAAAATAGCATGTCTAAAGATAACAGTTTGGCCAGTGAGGTCATTGGCCACCTTGGGTGAGAGGTGAAACTGCTAAAAATAGAAAATTCTAAAAATAGCATTTCTAGGTCCCTTCCTATTTATAGTAGTTCCTGGTCTATCTATAGGAAGTAAAAACGAATTTGGTCTTAACAACAGTTTAAAGTATTAATTAATTAATCTCCATGAGTTAACTAGTTAAGGAAAAACAAACTTGAAGTCTATGTGAGGACATGCAACAATTTATCTATTCATTGGTGAATTTATCCATCAATTAAAGAGATAAGGATGAGTTGTAATTATGAGTTGTAATTAGTTGGCTCAGTTAACTGAGTCAAATCCAGTTATATTAATTTAACAAGTTGTTAAATTAATGAGATTTAGTTTGTTAATGCTTGCATGCATGTAACAACTAGTATTTTCAGATAATTGAATATTATAGCTTAAATAACTCATGCATGTCAGTTCAAAAAAAGACCTAATTGAGATCAGAGATTGGACAATGTACTATCAGTTGGATGAATATTTTTCCTATAAAGGAAGCTCATCCATGATGAGGATTTATCTCCTTCAGGTTTGTGCAGTTATTTCAGAGGTCAGTATTGTGTGTGAGGTGAGAATCACACAGGTTGCAGCTGGAGGACCCAAGAAAAACTGTGCATAGAAATAGGAGGCTTAAAGGGAAAAGGAGAAGGTTTGTGAGAAGCCTTTGACTATCTATGAGCAGCAGAGGGATTGTACTGAGAGCTAGATAGCTTCCAAGCTAAGGCTTTGTGTAATTCAGACATATTTCCACGTGTATGATAATACAGAGATGGGATTTTAGGCAAGTGCTTTCCCCGGGTAAATTCTTCTGTGTTATGTGTGATTGATTCCTTCTTATCAGTTATATGTGTTCTTATTGATGTTGCTTATGGTTGATTAAGCTTCTGCTAATTTTTTTGTAGAAGTAGATCAAGTGTTTTGCTTTATTACATTACATTACCAGGCTAATCTACAGGTGGGAAATTTCTACATGGTATTAGAGCTAGCTAATTTTTAGAAAAAGTTCTACATGGTATCAGAGCTAGTTGATTTGTAGGAAAAATTCTACAATAACTCTACACATAATGCTACAAGAGCCTCATGTCACTGGTATACATATATGATCATAAATAATGAAGACACATTTCAGTTTAAAACAAGAGATTAAATTCGAAACACGACAATTGCTTCTCTGAAGAATTCATTTTAAATTGGAAAGTTCCCTTTTCTAACCAGTCATGACTGTAAAAGTGTAATCACGAAATTGGTCATGTACAAGAGATATTCATCATAATATTCCTTAGCTTGCAAAGAGTTAGTGATAATATACTTGTTATCCTTTTCCAGATTTATGAAAACAGAGTAATAACTCAAGTACAAAATGAAGTACTGAAATTTTGATATCTATTTAACAAAATGATTTGGAAATGAAATGTGAATCTACTTACTGAATCAAAACACACTTCCTACATACTACAATGGTTACAAGACTTGATTCCAGGTTGTGGTGGGACCTTACTGTCATGCGGAAAGAGTTATATTTGCGGACAAATCTAACCTCCCTAGGAGTCTAAGACTCTCTAGTGACAAACAAACCAAACAAGAACTATCCTTCTCTAAACACACATTGATCTATGAGAATTCAAACGTCTTCGATCTTACCTTAGGTCCAACGCTTGTTGTAGCAGTCCAGCCTTGCTGATCCAGATGAGCTCCTCCTTCACTTTAAGACCTGCATACACTAACAAAGCAAACGATTACATAACACCTGAATATTCATCATAAAACAAAGCATATTCATCACATAAACCAAGGAGTACATGAAATAATTCATTAACAACAAATCATTGAGAAGAATGGACTTATTTGTATTAAGGAAACAAAAAAGGAACCATTACAACCTGAGCCTGGGTGTTGTGCAAGCTCCTCCCAGGGTCCAGCAAGTGATTTCCTCTACTTTGACAAGCTCACCCACTCCCACTATGGCAACAAGGAAGGATGGTGATCTCTCCTCACAAGTCAACAAATGGAAGTCTTAATTCCAGCAGCATTTACCCTATAGAATGTTCAGCTTTCAACCTCCCCTCCTTTGGCCCAATGCCTGTATTTATAGTATTCTAGAAGAGGTTATTCAGTTCCAACATCAATGGGATACTCCCTCTTTTGGATGGGGTAGCTCCTCTCTTGATGAGATAAGCTCCTCTATCATAGGGGTGCATGAACCATCTGGAGGCGCTCAATACACGTCAAGAACTCTTCTAGAAGGCTCTAGAAGTGACCACAAGTAACTTTTTAAAGATGAAACTTGCGCCTTTTGACCTTTACAGGGGTACGCACCCTAGCTTTAGTATACAGAGCGTATTACTACGCAGGTCTAATGTATTTGGAGTGCGTACACGCAGGCCAGGTAGAGAGAACCTGCGTACCCAGAGATAAACATGTTTTCAAGTGACTTTCTCTCTCTTTGAAGTTTTGACATGAAGAGCAGAGGTATGGGGCTTGACAAAGAGGACAATGTGGTTATTGATGAGGCCACATAAACTGCAGATAGTCAAGGTGACAAAATTCAGTGTAACAGATTGCCCCCTAAAGTACGAAGCCTGTAATAGATAAAGGTGTTAAGTCATATAAGAAGGGTGAAGTGCTTTATCATTTCGAGGATCATCTTGTGGATAGCCCGGTTGGAACCTGCAATTTTCAACACAAAATA